>VKON01000160.1:144006-155485 GCA_009741485.1 Malurus cyaneus samueli | reverse complement strand
CGAGCGCAATTATTGAATTTATTGGGAGTGCAATATTGGGTTTATTTCAATTACAAAATTGGATTATTGGGAGTGGCAAAATTGGATTTATTGGGAGTGCAGTATGGGAATTAAGGATTGTGTGTATTTGATTATTGGAGTATTAATATACGATTATATATGCGATTACAAATATGGATCTATTGGCGAGCAAATCGATTTCTTGTGCAGTGCAATATGGGATTGAATTCCCAAAAATCCAATACTGCATTCCAATAAATCAATTTTGTACTCACAATAAATCAAATGTACTCCAAAAAATCAAATTGCACTCCGCCAATATTGGTACTCACAATAAACCCAACACTGCACACCAAATAAATCTGATATTTCACTGCAAATAACATTCAGTATTGTACTTCCAATAAATCTGATATTGCACTCCAATAAATTTGATATTGCACTCCCAATAAATTTGATATTTCACTTCAATATGAACCAATATTGCACTCCCAATAAATCAAAGTTTTGTACTCACAATAAATCAAATGTACTCCAAAAAATAACCAATATTCACTCCCAATAAATTTATTTTCACTCCAAATACATCCAATATTGCACTCCCAATAAATTTGATATTTCACTTCCCAATAAATCCAATATTGCACTCCCAATAAATTTGATATTTCACTCCCAATACATCCAATATTGCACTCCAAATAAATCCAATTTGAAAATCAGAAACCAGAAAAACCAATTAAGTCCCAGATCAGGAGGAATCTCTGACACCAAAGGGAATCCCCATCTTTAATTGTATATTTGAGATCCCCAATGCAGGAATGAGCCTTAAAAAACCTCACAGCCACAAATGAGTGTATTATCTAATTAAAAGGAACGCCAAGATTAATGAGCTGCGCACACAAATTATGGCACGAGGCCTGACGTGAAGGGTTTGTCACCACTCCAGCCTTGTCATCAACATTTCTTAAATACAGAGTGTTCCAGTGGGATCAAAGGCAAGGAGAAAATATCCACCCGTGGAGAGAAGGAAAGATAATTCCCAGATGAGAAAAGAGTAAGGAATGCTGTAATTTAAGGAATAAAACTACAGGAATGCATTAATTGATGGTGGTGAGGCAGCAAAAAAAAAAAAAAAAAAAAGAGGAAAAAAAACTTTGCATGGGAACAGCAAAAGAGGGAAAGTTTGGGGTTATATTTACACCATTTTCACTCGCAGTTTGGGGTTAATTTTCACCATTTTCAGGTGTTGTGGGTGCCTGCTTTTGGCCAGCATCGAAATCATGCATTTTTGTGAGATGCAGCAATCATAAGACTTTGAAATAAGGATACAATGGGAGAAACAATGCAAAACAATATAAAGCGTTTTTTTTATGGTAGAGGATAGTGATGTATCTGTCTGTAAATTTGGTGAAGATTCTGGGTGGATTGGGTAATTTTCTTTCTGTTTGTTTTGGGAATATTTCATGTAGAACTTCTTCTTCTGTTATTTTACTCATCTTTCTGTTTGCGTGTAAAAAAGTGTACTGGTTGATTGTGTTAATTTTAGATATTTTGTCGAGCACAAATTTGATCAAAATATATTATCGACGGTGGCAAATTTTTTCTCTTTAACACTCATCTGCAGCTGAGCGAGCCAAAATAATCCAATTTCAAGCAAGAGCTGCAAACTGAAGGGCAAAGCTGAGAGGCGACCACAATGACAGGGCTGGAACACGCCAAAAACACCAAACACCAAACTCTGTCTGCCCTCTCCGGGAGCAGCTCCAGCACGGGCTCAGTGAGGTTTTTTTGCTGTTTTGTTTCGTTTTGCTGGATGCTTGCGTGATCAGGATGATTTGGGATTTTATTGGATTTTCATGTATCTGTGTATTGTAATTTCTTCTATTTAACTCCAGACCACAGACATTCCCAGCTCCTGCTCTTGCATTTTTACACAAAAATTCCTCTCAGCCCCAACCAAGGACACCTCACTGTGCCAGACCCCAGAGGATGGAAACAACAGAGAATTGGGGGAACCAGCTTTGGAGTCAATGACTGCATTGCTGGCGTGCAATTTGAGAGTTCAGCCCCGATGCCGAGAAATTTCCTGCTGAGTCCAGCGCTGAACAGGAAAAATCTCTGTCCCTTTGATCACCAGGGAGAAAAATCAATCCCACTGATCACCAGTGAGAAATTCCCTTCTCCAGAGATTCCTTGGACACCTCGAAGGATGTGATTCCTAACCCTCCTGGTGGTTTAAAAACCCTTTTCATGAGAAATTCCTGCTGTTTTCCAGCCTGAATGGGAAAAATCTCTGTCCTCTTTATCACCAGGAAGAAATCCCTTCTCCAAAGGTGATCTTGGACAACTTCCAGATGGGACTCCAAACCCTCTGGGCTGACTGACCTCCCTTTCCATGGAGAAATTCCTGGCTGGGTCCAGCCAAAATGGGAAAAAATCCATCCCTTTGATCACCAGGAGAAAAATAAATCCCATTGATCACCAGGAGAAGTTCCCTTCTCCAGACATCCTTGGACACCTCCAGGGATGGACACTCCAAACCCCCCTGATTGTTTAAAAAACCTTTCCATGGAGAAATTCCTGCTGTTTTCCAGCCTGAATGGGAAAAATCTCTGTCCTTTTGACCACCAGGAGAAATTCCCTTCTCCAAAGTGATCCTTGGACACTTCAGGGATGGGAACTCCAAACCCTCTGGGCAGCCCCTTCCAGTACCTGACCACCCTTTCCATGGAGAAATTCCTGCTGGGGTCCAGTCTGAACAGGAAAAATCTCCGTCCCTTTGATCACCAGGGAGAATTAAATCCCTGATCATCAGTGAGAAATCCTCTCCAGACATTCCTGGACACCTCCAGGATGGACCTCCAAACTCCTGATTGTTTAAAAAAAACCTTTCCATGGAGAAATCCCTGTGATGTCCAGCCCAAATGGGAAAAAATCTCTGTACTTTGATCATCAGGAAGAAATTCCCTTCTCCAAAGTGATCCTTGGACACTTTCCAGGATGGAAACTCCAAACCTCCTGGGCTCGCCCCTTCCAAGGCTTAACCACCCTTTCCTGGAGAAATTCCTGCTGGGGTCCAGCCCAAATGGGAAAACTCTCCATCCCTTTGATGACCAGGGACGAATCAAATCCATTGATCACCAGGGAGAAATCCCTTCTCCAAAGGGTTCCTTGGACACCTCGAAGATGGACACTCCAAACCCCGTGGATTGTTTTAAAAAACCTTTCCATGGAGAAATTCCTGCTGTTTTCCAGCCTGAATGAGAAAAAATCTCTGTCCTTTTGACCACCAGGAAGAAATTCCCTTTTCCAAAGGTGATCCTTGGACACTTCCAGGGATGGAAACTCCAAACCCCTCTGGCTGACCTGACCTCCCTTTCCATGGAGAAATTCCTGCTGGGGTCCAGCCCAAATGGGGAAAATCTCTGTCCCTTTGATCACCAGGGGGAATCAAATCCCTTTTTATCATCAGTGAGAAATTCCCTTCTCCAGAATTCCTTGGACACCTCCAGGATGGACACTCCAAACCCCTGGTGGTTTAAAAACCCTTTTCATGGAGAAATCCCTGCTGATGTCCAGCCAAATGGGAAAAAATCTCTGTACTTTTGATCATCAGGAAGAAAATTCCCTTCTCCAAAGGTATCCTTGACACTTCAGGGATGGAAACTCAAACCCCTCTGGGCAGCCCCTTCCAGTACTGACACCCTTCCATGGAGAATTCCTGCTGGGTCCAGCCTGACAGGAAAATCTCCGTCCCTTGATCACCAGGAGGAATCAAATTCCCTTTTTATCATCAGTGGAAATCCCTTCCCCAACGGTGATCCTTGGACACTTCAGGGATGGACACTCCAAACCCCTGACTGTTTAAACCATTCCATGGAGAAATTCCTGCTGGGGTCCGGCCTGAATGGGAAAAATCTCCGTCCCTTTGATCACCAGGAAGAAAAATAAATCCCATTGACCACCAGGAGAAATTCCCTTCTCCAGACATTCCTTGGACACTTCCAGGGATGGACACTCCAAACCCCCCTGATTGATTAAAAACCCATTCCACGGAGAAATCCCTGGAGTGTCCACCTGACCCTCCCAAGGGACTTCACCTCAAAGCAAAACCAGAGAAATGAGAGCAGCACGAGGGTTTTGGGAGCAAATCCTCAAAATTTCCTCCCGTCTCAAATCTCYGGCTGAAATCTTCCCTTCCCTCAGTGCCCAGGGAGCAGAAATTCATGATGTGGGTGTCCAGGAATGCAGGATATTCACTCTGAGGGAAATGCTGCGAGGTTTGTGATCTGCTGAGCTGGGCAGAGTGTCTGGGACAGAGCTGGAGATGCACAAATGAGAAATTCAACTGCAGCATCCAGAATTTTGCAGCTGCGTGGATTATTCTCTTTAATCCCGAGTGTTTTTCTGTCCTCAGAGAGGGTCACAGAGCTCCAAAAGCTCCCTGTTGGATGGCACAAACATTTAAACAACATTTAAATACCCCCTTTTGGCTGGAAAAACTTCAAAATTCCTGGGATTCGTCTCAAAACCGTTAATAGAAACCAGTTATGAAAACAGAGAAATTGCCCAGGAAACCAACACAGAAGCTGCCCAAAAATAACAACTGGCCGAGGAGAAATGGGAAAACAACCGGCAGCAGAAATGGGAAAATGGGACAACAGAAATAAATCAGGGTTGGAAACAGAGGCATGAAGAAGCACCTCACTGACACCCACAGAGCAGGTGTAAATGAGAATTTTCTCTTAAATTTAATTGTTTTGGCAAGGCCAAACTGTAAAAGGGTAAAACGGAAAAAATCATTTCTCTATTAAAAAAAAAATCAGCTGGAAAAGAAGATTGATTTTAAGTAGGTGGCTATGATTTGATTTAAAAGCTGATAAAAATAGACAATTAAAAACACATTAAATGGGTTTTCTGGTCCTTCATTTGTGTGTGCAGGGCTCTGTCTCGGGTCTGGCAGGAAAAATTTGGAATTTGAACAGACGGGAGCAGGAGGGAGCTGTGGACTCAGAAGGAAATGAGTCACCCAAACTCCTCGAGCAGAGCAGAGGCAGAATTCAGAGCAGAGCTGGGATCAGAATTTAGACAGAATCCTGATTTTTATCCCTCTCGCCTCTCAGATCATCCCAGAATTCCCATTTCTTGGGGAAAAGAGGGATAATTCCCACCTGCTGCCTTTTCACCCCAGTGAAATGACATTTTAATTCATTTAAATGATCAAATTCTTATCTCCCATTGCATTCTGAGAGCCAGGAGTGTCTTCAATGAAAAAAAAAATAAAAAAAGCAGGCATAAGCTCAAAATCCCTACATGAGCCAAGAGGGGATGGGAAAATACTCAAACTCTGAATCGGAAATGAAAATTTGAAATCGGAATTCAAAATATTCAAAGCTCTGAATTGGAATTACAGCAATCAGAACTCCAAGAGCAGCTCTGCTCCTGTATTTCTGCTCATCTGTTAAAATTTCTGTCATTCTGTTAAATTTCCCCTAAAGTTCATGGATTTTCTAAGAATGGGATTTTTTCCATCCTGCACAAAACAGGTTTTGAGGAGAGAGGGAGAAGCACTGGGCTGGAAAATTGTCCAAAAATTCTGCCACAGTGCCTAAAATTCTCTTAAAAACACAGGCTCTGGTTTTTTGGTCTAATATATGAATTTTATTATTATAATTAATTATTATTATATTATATAATATTATATTATTATATATAATTCTTCACCATATATTTTTTATTTCATTAATTTGCTTCAAACACAAACCCAAATTATTCATTTTCATTTTTCACCTGCTGCACCAACTCCTTCTCACGGCCCAAACTGAATTCACTCCTCCCACTAAATCAGATTTCAAACCCCAAACCCAACGAGAAATGAGAAAATCCTGGGAGTCCAGGAGCTGAAATTTATATTTATTTTCTTTTCTGCAAACCTCAAACCACATCTCAATCTCTGGACACGGAACAAGTTGGGACAGGGAGGGTTTTTTTCAGTGCAGCTCCACTCCTCACTAATTACAGCCCATCCTAAAATAATTAAACAGCGGGATTCCAGCAATAAATAAGATATATTTGAGATCAAAATTAGTGGGAAAACGGGGAAAAAATGAATGGGTTGGTCTGAAGAAGCTGCTCGAGTGGCTCCCAGAGCTGGGTGATTTCCTCAGCTTTGTGGGGATTTTGTTAAAAATAAAAATATTTGGGTGAAGGAGGCTGAATATAATCCTGCTGTTAAATTTAGCACCAAACACGGGTCTGGGCATTTTAAGGGGCGTCTGTGTGGGAAAAGGTGTTTGCTCAGGATTAACCCAGGAGGACTTTGGTGAAAGGAATTTCTGCTAAAAATCCTCAGGGGCTTGCTTGGCTCCTTTAGGATCAGAGATTCTCACTCATGTGGGGTGTGACAACACACGTGGAAATGCACGTTTTTCACTCAAAATAATGGGGAAATGTGTATTTTTACTTAAATAATGGCAATGCATGTTTTTCACTCAAAATAATGTGGAAATGTGTATTTTTCACCCAAACACGTGGAATGCATTTTTCTCACTCAAAATGATGTGGAAATGCACATTTCTCCTCCAGAACAATGTGGAAATGGATATTTTTCACACAAAACAATGTGGAAATCCATATTTTTTCCCTGAGAACAATGTAGCAGTGTGTTTTTCTCACTCAAAATGATGGGGAAATGTGTATTTTTTACACAGAACAATGTGGAAATGCACATTTCTCCTCCAGAACAATGTGGAAATGCATTTTCTTCACTCAAAACAATGTGGAAATCCATATTTCTGCCCCAAAGCAATGAGGAAATGCACATTTCTCCTCCAGAACAATGTGGAAATGCGTATTATTCACCCAAAACCATGTGGAAATGTGTATTCCTCCCTCAGAACAATGTGCAAATCCACATTTCTCCCTCAGAACAATGTGAAAATGCATATTCCTCACTCAAAATGATGTGGAAATCCATATTTTTCACTCAGAACAATGTGGAAATGCATATTTCTTCCTCAAAACAATGTGGAAATGCACATTTCTCCCCCAGAACAACATGGAAATCCAAATTTTTCAAACACCTCATCCCTACCACCGAGCAATTTTCTGATTTTACAAAATCCTCACTCCTGATCCAAATTTTTCCACCCCTGTGCCAAGCAAACCCATCCTGGATCATTTTGGAAAACACAAAAATTCAGGAAAAAGCTGCAGGGAGAAGTTAATTCACATTTCTCCCTGTCCCATACAAAATCAGGTCCTTTTTTTCAGCTGTAAGTAATTTTTAAGTTCAACTGGATTTGATTGTGGCTGAAATAACTGTTATTTTATGTCCAGAAGCCTCTAAAAAACTTCAAGAATGCAGGCTGATGTCATCAAACACCACATTTTCTAGAGCAGGCTCCTAAAAATGCATTTAATTCTTACTTTGAGAAGAAACATCGCTCTCCAGCTCAAGGAGACAAAGAAAATCTCATTTTTCAGGAATTATTTCTTGCTAAAATTGAAAAGAAATTGTATTTTTGTCACTGCCGAGCTCTGACCTTTCAAAAATGGGGCAACACCCTCCACTTTTCCATTGAATTTTGTTCAGAAGAATAAAATTCCAAGCTTTCATCCCCTCAGAGTCAGCTGATTTCCTATTTCAGAGCCAACTCATTCCAGCACGAATAAAAATCATTGTGAGAAAACTCCTCAACTCTGTCTGTTCTTGCTGCCAGCAGAATTAGGGATTAAATTTGGATTTTATTCCAATTTTGAGGGATTATTTACAGTTATCTCTGTAATAAACACAACGAATTTGTCTGGCCATGTCTTGGTTTCAAGCATTTCCTCTCAGAAGAGCAAAAAATGAAAGAGAAAACTTCAACATTTTGGGAATTTGAAGCCAAATTTCCTGTTTTTGTTACCACGGCTACATCCGCACATAAACCTTTACCAAATGTGCAGATATTTGGGAGAGGAAGAGCAGCTCCTAACAAAGATTAAATTTAGATTTTATTCCAATTTTGAGGAATTTTTTCAGGCCCAATGACTGCCATAAAATCCCCCATCCCACCAGTTATCTCTGTAACAAACAGAATTAATTTGGCCACCTTCTGCTTTCAACCATTTCCTCTCAGAACAGCAAAAAACGAAAGAGAAATCTTCAACATTTTGGGAATTTGAAGCCAAATTTCCTGATTTTGTTACCACAGCTACCAAACCTTTCCCAAATGTGCAGATTCCCTTAAATGAAGGTATTTTGGAGAGGAAGAGCCATTCCTAACAAAGCTTTAGGAACATTTTATCCTGGACTCGTGCTCCCTCTAGAGAAAAACAGGAGCAGTTTTCACCTCCCTGATGTTGTCCAGCAAAGAAAAAGTTTCAAATTACATCCTGCGGTCAGCAATATGAAAGGAGGCTGACACAGCCCTGGGATGTAGGAGCTGATTACAACCTTGCAAAACAGAATTTTTCCACGAGGAAAACACAAACCCTGAGAGATGTCGGATGTCAGGATGGAATCGTTGGTGAGGCACAAATTGCCCAGAAAAGCTGTGGCTCAGGGTGTCCTTTCTGCAGCCAGATCAAAACTGCACCTAGTAAATGACCTCCACATTTTATTTTCTTCTTTTTTAGTTTATTTTCTCCTAGCAGAAAAAAAACCAGAATGTATTTTCAAGGAGTTTCTCTCCATTCCTCAATTATTTTCTTCAGTTCACCCAATCTCTTTCAAAAGTGCAAAAGCTCAATCACACCAAACCACCCTCAAAACTGCCTCAAACCTCAAAAAGAAAAGCAGAACCCAAACCAGACTTGTACATTTTTATTTTCTTCCCTCTTAGTTTTTTATTTTCTTCCCTCTCAGTTTATTCTCTCCTAGCAGAAAGAAGGGAATGCATTTTTGGGGAGTTTCCCTGCATTCCTCATTCTTTTCCTCTCAGTCCACCCCATCTCTTTCAAAAATACAAAAGCTCAATCACACCAAACCACCCAGAACTGCCTCAAACCCCAAAAAGAAAAGCAGAACCCAAACCAGAACCCAGATAAAAAAAAAAGAAATCCTCTGTCAGAGTTTATTTTAAATACCTGTATTTGTCACAGCTTTCAGCACTCTCTTCAACCATGCAAAACCAGCTGATTGTATCAGGGTTGCCCCAGGCACAAAAGTTTGTGTAGTTAATGAATAATTAACTCTGAACTACTACTTTTACCAATATCTGGATGTTCTACATGACAGGGGGCAATCAAAGACCAAAAATAACAATTTTTTTTTTTATTAGCACAAAATAGAACACAAAACTAAACGTGCCTTTAAGGATGTTCATGCAATGCCTCAGGCACGTGCACACCAAAGCTCCAAAAAAAAGACAATAGAAGCTCTTGCAGGTCCATTCCATGAAATTCTGATCCAATTCCCATCCCAGAACAACCCTTAGGAAAACCCCAGCCATTGTGCAGTAAGGTTATAAAGAATGCAATTTAGAAAAGAGCTTTTCCAAAGGCTCGTGGATATGTACAATGAGGAGAATTCTTTCACTGATCCCATCTCCCACACCTGATTTGTTCTTAGGCTCAGCCTCAAAATAAAGAAATTGAGCTGGAGCCCAAAACAGCTCTGCTGTGAGCACAGGACAGCAGGGCCAAAGCACCAAAAAAGAGCTCAAACCTCTCCTTTGGGGAGGAAACTGCTGCCGGTTCATCCTTGGAAAACTCCTGCTATTTTCATCACAATCAGAAAAAGTTTAAATGTCATCAACATATTTAAATATCTTTTTTTAATTACAATTGCAGGTTTAAAATTTGTGACAGGTGGTTTTTTTTATCGCTTGGAACTCCTCAGGTAGATCTTGGGGGTTTGCCACCCTGCAGGAGCACTTCTCAAGCCAGCTCTTTTCCAGATGCGCTCCAAATCTTTCTCAAATTTTATCTGAAATAGGAGAAAAAAGAAACAAAAAAATGGTAACGCAGCTCAGAAGAACACCCACGTGTCCCAAGGACAATGAAGGTGCAACATAAACAAGAGATAAAGGTTCTAAGTGTCAAAATATTTAATCTTACTGCAGAAAATATATCAGAAAGCATTAAAATGCACAAGGATCTTGGTACTGTTTTATAAAAGTCCTGTGCAAGGAAAACTGAGAAGATGGCCAATGAAATGGCAAGGAAATTAAGAGGATTTTACCGTGTTCAACACTGCCTCATACAAATCTGAAACAGTGGAATTACAATTAACTCTAATTTGCATTTAGGCAAGGTGAGAATTCCCAGAGAATGAACTAAATTATATCCCAGTAAATTCTATTAAAAGGCAATGCTGAAGGAGAACATCCCCAGCTCAAACAAACCCCCATGTTTTCCCTCATCCCCTCATATCAGGGAAGTAAAACCTTCTACATAGAAAAATAGAAAAGGAAGCACCTGGGATGTGGGGAGACAGGGAAGAAATTAAAATTAAAACCATATTCCTGATGCAGGGTAGACACATGAATTCACCCTTCACACAAATGCTAAAATTCATCTCCATTAATCACATATGTTTGTAAGTTATTATCACATAAGAAAAATGATGCCCAGCAATGATCACAATTCTGTTTGGAATCCCAGAATTACTGAGGTTGGAAAAGATCTCGAAGATCATTAAGTCCAAGTGTGACTGATGCCACATCCAGTCCTTCCTTGGACACCTCCAGGTGTGAATCCACCACTTCCCCTTCCATGGAGAAATTCCTCCTGCTGTCCAACCTGGCTTTTAGCTTGAGGCTAAATGTTGAATTCATGAACTCAAACGAATTTTTCCCCAAATCCATTCCATTCAAATCCAACACCTGGTTGGACGAGCAGCAAACTCCCCCTCCCCTGAGCTCACCTGCCGCTTCCTCTTGCGCCCCTCCTTCACCCTCCTGCGGATGAACTTCCTCCTCTTGAGCAGCTTCTTGTACTTGTGCCTGTTCATTTTCCTCCTGCGGATCTTCAGCACATTCCTGCACCGCACTTTGTTGTCCAGGACTCCTTCCCCTTCCCCCACATCCCCTGTGGGGACGGGCAGGGGACACTCGGATCGCTGCGGGGTTTCGTGGTTTGCTTCATCCCGATCATCCTCAGCTTTGGGCAGGGAGTACCTGACGGTCAGCCAGCTCTCCAAGGGGCTGATGGAGAGTTTCCTGGGAATCAGGATCTCCTCCAGCTCAGGGTCCAGCGTGTGCCACTGCTGGGGCTGCGCCCCGCTCGTGCTGGGGGGCTGCGTGCTGTAGCGTGCGGACAGAGAGCGGCAGCAGAGGAACGAGGACACCGACCTGGGCAGGAGGTGGCCTTGGGGAGAAAGGGATTGCATTGAAATTGGGGGATCTTACTGCTCTGGCCAGAAAAATCTAATAAAGAGAAACACTCACAAAAGGTGTATCATCGTCACAAAAGCAAGGAAGTCTTTTCAGCTTTTAACTGCAATGCTAAAGTGTAAAAAATTACACTTTACTGGGCAAACTGCCCAAGTCAC
>VKON01000160.1:94238-118339 GCA_009741485.1 Malurus cyaneus samueli | reverse complement strand
CAGGTAATTTTGAACCTTGGGATTTCAACATGAACCTTAATTCTGGAGTTCAAAATGAACCCAGGCTCAGGGAGTTCCAGATAAATCTGAACCCCAGGATTTCAACATGAACCCAAGCCCTGGGAGTTCAAAATGAACCTGAACCCCAGGATTTCAACATGAACCCGAGCCCTGGGAGTTCAAAACGAACCTGAACCCCAGGATTTCAACAGGAACCTGAATTCTGGGAGTTCAAAATGAACCTGAACTCTGGGAGTTCGAGGTAAATCTGGATCCTGGGATTTCGACATAAATCTGAACCCTGAGAGTTCAAAATGAACCCAAACCCTGGGATTTCAACATGAACCGAAACCCTGGGAATTCAACATGAACCTGAACCCTGGGAGTTCAAAATGACCCCAAACTCTGGTAATTCCAGACAAATCTGAACTCTGGATGCTCAAAATTTGACTGGAAAATCAGCGAAAGCAAAGGCTCCACTCTGAGCAGGAAAAAAAAATAAAAACCACAAGAAAATCAGTGAACCTTTGCTACCACTCTGAGCACTGCCAGGTCGGAGCTGAGCACCCTTTGGATGCTCCGGTGACCGAAATTCGCGGTGTCCGGGGCTGGGCAGGTTCGTTCTCGCCCCGTGCCAGCCCCGGGACCGGCTCGCCGAGGGTCAGGAGGTTTCGTGGCAGCCGCAGATGGCGCAGATAACGCCGGTGAAAGCGCGCGGTACCTTCGGCAAAGATTCCTCTCTCTCCCTCGTGGCCTTTTGCAAAGGCATCTGTTAGAAATTACGCTCCCAGCCGGCTGCAGAGCTTTCCATTGATGTCCTGCCAAAGCGCAGCGCACGGCCTGGAGGTCCTTAGGAAGAACAAAAACCCACCCCGAGCCATCGAGGACAAAACTTGCCCCCTAAAAAAAAAAAAAAAAAAAAAAAATTAAAAAAAGCGCTTGGGATGTAGCCCATGTGGCCAGCAGAATCACCGCTGGGGTTACTGGAACGTGGCTCGTGGCCAGAGAAACTCCGTGCCAGAGGTTTTCCAGGTTTCTCCCGGCAGCCAGGAGTGACCCAGACTCTCGCCAGCCGTCTGAAAGTTGTTTCATCTTCCCGGGCAGCTCCGCAGCCTTTTCGCTGCGCATTTTCCAAGCACACGATCGGCACCCGATGAGTTTTGCCACAGGTAAAGTTTTCCGGGAAGATTTTCCTGCCCGAGGAAAGGTTTGGTTTTCCCCGTGTGATGGATCCGAAAGCATCGCGGTGAGAAATCGGGAAAGAACCTCCCTCAGCTTCGGGACAAACAAACGCGCGGGGAGATTTCGATCTAGGGTCGGATTTTGTGCCGCTTTCCTGCCGCTGCTGCAGCTCTTGTGCAATCGATCGCTCCGAGGAAATGGGCTGGGCCGGCTGCCAGCTCGGGTAACCGGAGTTAAACGGGAACAGGAGGCACTGAACCCTGCTCAGGAGGGGCTCGGGGGGGTCACAGCCACCCGAAAGGCACCTGATCCCTGCCTTGCTGCGCTCTGCCTGCGCTTTTATTCAGAAATATCTTAAATATACCTTTTGCTGAGATTTTTTTAATAATTCAGGTATTTCTTTCCGATTCTGAAGTACCTGCGAGGCAGCAGAAGATGCTGGAAAAGCTGAGCTCAGATTGCAGGTGTTACCGGGCCAGCCCTGCCCCACATCCTCGGGGGTTGTCCCAAATCCTCGGGGGCTGCCCCAAATCCTCGGAGTCTGCCCCACATCCTTGAGGGCTGTCCCAAATCCTCGAGGGCTGCCCCAAATCCTCGGGGGCTGCCCCAGAGCCACCTTTTCAAGGTTTTATGTAGCTCAGCATTAAATAATTCCTGTGTTTGGTTTATTGAGTGCTCCCAGTTTGTACGAGATGAATCAAAACCCCCCAAAGGATTTGAATCAAAGCCCCCCGAAGAATTTGAATGAACCCTCCCAAAGGATTTGAATGAACCCCCCTGAAGGATTTGAATCAAATCCCCCCGAAGGAACAGAAACGGCTCCGTTTCCCTCTGCACGTGCCGGGGAATTTGCATTTCGCCGGGGCAGCCACGCTGGAAATTGGGGAGATGCGGGGACAGGGTAAAATTCCAAATTCCTGGGGCATTTTGGAGGAGTTACAGGTGCTCCTGCAGCTCTGGAGCGCCGGGGGATGGAATGGGGGATGGAATGGGGATGGAATGGGGATGATACCTGTGAGCATCTCCGCTGCCCAAATTCTGCCTGGCTGAGGGAGCAGAGCTCAGCCTGGAGATGTTTCTGATCACAGACTGATAACCCCCATCGATTCGTTTCCCAAAGCTTTCAGATGTGTCCGAAATTTGTCTGGCGGGAATTTGTAAGAGTTTAGGGATGGGGAAAGAGTCCCAAAATTCCTGCGATGCTGCAGCAGTAGAGGCGGGAGCTGAAAAGGGAGAGGGCTGCGAGCGGACCCAGCAGCCGCAGGTGACAAAAGCTGCCGTTCCCAGCAGAAACTCCGATCCCTGCCCAGCCCAGAGCGGTTTAACTCGTGGCTCTTTTGGGTTTTGTCACTTGTTGCAGAGAAAAAGAGGCAGAGAGAGCGCAGCTCCTGCAGGGGACGCGGACCCGCCGCGGGGAGGGAGAGGGAAGCTGTGGTGGGTCCCGCTGGAAGGTTTTTGAGGGATGGGCTGTCCCTGCAGGGCTCCGGACCCTGAAAAAGAGGAGCGGGACGGGACAGAGCCCTCCAGAGGCAAATCCAGCCCTGGTAAGAGAGAATTTAAGGGGGGTTAAAGGAAAGGGGGTGCAGGAGCGCTGGAGATGCTGCAGCTCCCGGCTCTGCCCGGCCGTGTCCCGCTCGCTCTGCTGCTCCCGGGATCATTCCCCATCATCGATATCCCCGCTCCAGTCCCGGAGAGCTCCCCGGCCCCGCTCGGAGCTCAGCCCCGGCTCCGTCCCCCCGCGGGCTCTCGCTGCCGGCTCAGGGATGCTCGAGGTGTTCCGCGCTTCCTGAGCTCCTTCTCCTCCCTCCCGCCGCTCTGACCCCGCTCCGGGGACCCCGGAGTCCCCTCCCCGCTTTACCTGCGCCTTGTCGGGGTAGCGGCAGGTCGCGAACACCAAATCCGGGGAGGGGTTGGCGGCTGCGAGCCCCCGCACCAGCCCCAGCCCGATGCCGCGGCTGCAGCCGGTGATGAGCACGGAGCGGCAGCGCGGCTGGGCCATCCTGCCTCGGCCCGGTTGGCCCGGTTTGCCCCGGTTCGGCTCGGTTCAGCCCGGTTCGGCTCGGTTCGCTCCGCTCCGCTCCTTTCCCGAGGCTCCTTAACCCCACGCGGTTCTCAACCTGCACGATGCGGAGCGGCCCCGGACCCGCCCCCGCCGCGGCGCCTCCCCCGCCGGCTCCGGGGCAGGGACGGAACGGGCTCGGGGAGCGGGCAGGGGATGGGAATCGGCTCTTCCCCCTCCCACAGTGACCCGAGCCCATCCCGCTCCCGCTTGGTACCCAAACCCCGCTCCACAAAGTCCTGCAAGGAAAAAGCAGAGCTCTGGGGGTGCCAGCGGTGGCTGCAGAACTCTGGGGGTGCCAGCGGTGCCAACGGAGCTCTGGGAATGCCAGCAGAGCTCTGGGGGTGCCAGCGGAGCTCTGGGGGTGCCAGCAGAGCTCTGGGGGTGCCAGCGGAGCTCTGGGGGTGCCAGCAGAGCTCTGGGGGTGCCAGCGGAGTTCTGGGGGTGCCAGCGGTGCCAGCAGAGCTGCGGGGCAACCCCTGACCCCTCTGACCCTCATTCATCAGCCCCACAGAGCTGCACAAGGGGGGAAGCCGCTGCCCCCAGCAGCCAGGAGTGGGCAGAAGGAAAGAATTCAGCTCTCACCCGGGGGGATGAAGCAGAGGAAGGAACTGAACCCATTCCTGGACTCCCTCTTTCCTACCAGAGGCTTTTTGGGGTGTGCCATGCAGTTTTTGGGGTGTACCAAGTACCATCCCTTCTGCCACGTCCTGGAAATCAGTGCAGCCTTCCTCAGATTCCCCCCGGAGCTGTGAGGGCCTGCCCAGATCAATCAATAATCGATTACTGCTCTGCACTCTCATGCACAAAGTGGGAGATGGAATTTTCCAGGTTTTTGTTACATCTGTGAGCATTAACATTGTTCTTCTCTTATTTCAGCATCACTATGCTTTTAAAACTCATTTCATCCTGCTGGAGGTCAAGGACAAATCTCCCCTTGGGAGAAATGGAAGAACAAAGATTTGGAAACTTGTGAAAATGCTGCAGAAAAGCCTCAAAACAGCTGCTGAGTCTGCCCCGTTTCCCTTTCATTGATTTAATTCTAAATACCTGCAATAGCTCCGAAAAGTACAGGATTTATATGTAAAACATAAATTTAACTCAGATTTGATGTTGCCATCACATTCCCAGGGGAGATGATGATGATGATGATAAAATCCTTCCAGACATTTCCCCCAGCTCAGCGCTGGCTGTGAGCAAAGCTGCCCAGTGGCTCCTGGAACAGGCTGGATTCATTCCCCCAAGCTGGGAAAGCTCATCTCGGAGCACACATCAGATGTGGCAGGGATCCAGCAGCCAGGCTGCCCTGGATACCGATACCTGTTTGGCTCCTTTCTTGCAAACAAAGCTCCATTCCAGCAGCTTCTGTCTCACAAACAGGAACTCTCTTTTTTTTGCAGGTGCTTTAATCCATTACCTTCCTTCCCACGTGGACCGTGTGCATTTCAGAACATTTCCTTTTCCAGCAGCAGGCTGCTGGGTTCAGAAAATCTTTTTAAAAAAATCCCATCAAGCCTAAAACTGCTCAGCGACCTCTTTGTGTTTGGGAGCTGTTGGCAGAGCTGGAATTCTGCACAGCTGGAATTGGCAACCTCTGGTAAAGGAAAGCTTTGGTGGCTGAGTTTCTGCTGACACAAACACAGCTCTGACAGTGAATTCAGGGCTGGGTGAACCATGTTTTTTTTGAAAACATGAAATATTTTCCAGGGTGGATGAGACTGGGTGGCCAAAGCAGGTAGGAGGCTTTATTTGAGGGAAGAGCAGTGGGATTTAATGAGGAATGGGGGTTAGCACCCAGCCAGGACTGCAATGTCTTCTACAAAGTTTCAAACTCTGGCCAGGGCCAGAACATCTCTTTGTGTTCACCTGCAATTCCTTCTGCTCTGAAACAGAAATCAGAGCTGAGAGAGGTTCTGATGGCTGAGAGGCACAGCACAGGGTGAGAAAACAAAGCTCTGCTGAGCTCAGAGCTGTTCACACACACAGATTCATGTGGGGCTCTATTTCAGGTGAGCTCCCCCAAATGTCCCAGTTTCCCCACATCAAACCCACCCCAAATGTTCAGCCACTGCACCATTTTCATCCCTCCAAGCCCTTCAAGGGATGGGATTCTCCCAAAGCCCAGCAACCTCCAGAGATCAATCCCAGCTCTTCCCCCTCACCCAGGGGAGGAGCTCAGAGCCAACAGAGCTCAGGAAACTCAGCTGGGATCTTCCAGCCACTCCTGAAGTGACAAAAATACATTTTCCAACCCAGCTCTTTGTGGATTTGGGGATGTTATGTTTGGTGTTCACTGCAGAGGTGCCCAAAATTCTGTCTTTAAGGAAAGGGATTTAATTCCAAGTCTTGAAACTGCAACAATTTAAAATCTTTCATTCTGCACAAATTTCTTTCCTTATGAGTAGGCACAAGTGGTGTAGCTCATAAGAAACTACTCTCCAGTGAATGTCATAGAAAATCAAATACTTTAATGAAATTAGGGAGCATGAGAGTAACAGCTCAGATATACCACTAGAACTGATACTACTGGGCTGTGGGGCTCTGCTAATTGGTTTTTAAATGCTCTGTTCATCAAGCATGCAGACCGACAGAACTACTAATTCTTCAGAGTGTCAAAGATCCTGAGTAAAGAATTTCCAACCACTTCAAATGGATATAAAGGAAATGTCTTCTGAGCTGGTGGCCCGCACACAGCATTGCACAGATAAAAATATACTACTCTCAATGCACAGAGCTAAATACTTTCACATTTATCAGAATTTTCTACACAAGTTTGCTTTTTTTTTTTTTTGATAGAATTCAAGTTTTGAATTTTCTGTATATATCTTCACCTGTATTAAACAAATGCTTATTTACATCGTGGGTAAAGTGTAAAGGCTTAGGAAGGCCATTTTCCCATACTGTACTGTAACACTGCAAAATATATATATACACATGGAGAACCTAATATAGGCAACAGGTCTAAAAAAAAAAATCACCTCCCACCTGTACAACATCATGGAGCCAGTATGAAAAAAGGGTGTTGTTAGCACCAAACCACTCCCAGGGGCTTGAGGAGCATTCCAAGGCCCCAGGGCTGCTGCCTGCAGGACTGGAAATCCCAAAAGGGCAGGACAGGAGCAGCAGTGGGAGCGGGTGACAGTGACAGCCACGGCTTCCCACCCTGGCAGGCTTTCCTTTGGATTCAGGGACAAGCAAAACACGACTCAGCGAGGGGTGGCTCACAAACCACAGTGACCCTGCAGGGGCCACCAGGGAGGAGCTCCCTCCATGGGGAAATTCTGAGGAGAGCGCCCTGGCTGTGCTCGGGGTGCAGAGGGAATCAGCCCTGGCCCACCAGAGGGAATTCCCTTGAGAAGCAGCCCCGACTCACTGGAGCAAATTTGCTCAGGAAGCAGCCTGGGCTCACTGGTAGTGCCAGGGCAAATTCCCAGAAGCAGCCCTGGCTCACCGATTCCCTCGGGAAGCAGCCCCAGCTGACAGGAAGGAGCCTGGCTGACTTGAGGGCATTTCCTCAGAAAGCAGCCATGGCTCACCAGAGTATTCCCTGGGGAAGCAGCTCCAGCTTCCAGGAAGCAGCCCCAACTCACCGAAGGGATTCCTTTGGGAAGCAGCCCCGGCTCACCGGAGCGAATTCCCTCAGGAAGCAGCCCCGGCTGATGGGAAGGAGCCAGGCACACTGGAGGGATTTCCTCAGGAAGCAGCCACGGCTCAGCGGAGAGCATTTCCTGGGGAAATAGCCCCGGCTCACCAGAGAGCATTCCCTTGGGAAGCAGCCTCAGCTCACGAGAAGGAGCCCTGGATCACCAGAGTGATCTCCCTCGGGAAGCAGCCCTGGCTCACGGGAGAGACGGGAGAGCATTCCCTCGGGAAGCAGCCCCAGCTCATGGAAGGAAGCAGCCCCAGCAGGCTCATTGGAGAGCATTCCCTTGGGAAGCAGCCCTGGCTCACTGGAGGGATTCCCTCAGGAAGCAGCCCCAGCTGACAGGAAGGAAGCAGCCCTGGCAGGCTCACCGGACAGCATTCCCTCGGGAATCAGCCCTGGCTGATGGGAAGGAAGCAGCCCCAGCGGGCTCACCAGAGAGCATTCCCTCAGGAAGCAGCCCTGGCTGATGGGAAGGAAGCAGCCCCAGCGGGCTCACCGGAGAGCATTCCCTCGGGAAGCAGCCCTGCTGATGGGAAGGAAGCAGCCCCAGCGGGCTCACCAGAGAGCATTCCCTCGGGAAGCAGCCCTGGCTGATGGGAAGGAAGCAGCCCCAGCGGGCTCACCGGAGAGCATTCCCTCGGGAAGCAGCCCCAGCTCCCAGGAAGGAAGCAGCCCCAGCTGTCAGGAAGGAAGCAGCCCCAGCTCCCAGGAAGGAAGCAGCCCCGGGCTCACCGGAGAGCATTCCCTCGGGAAGCAGCCCTGGCTGACAGGAAGGAAGCAGCCCCGGGGGGCTCACCGGAGAGCATTCCCTCGGGAAGCAGCCCCGCTCATGGAGGAAGCAGCCCCAGCAGGCTCACCGGAGAGCATTCCCTGGGGAAGCAGCCCCGGCTGATGGGAAGGAAGCAGCCCCAGCTCCCAGGAAGGAGCAGCCCCAGCTCCCAGGAAGGAGCAGCCCCAGCTCCCAGGAAGGAGCAGCCCCAGCAGGCTCACCGGAGAGCATTCCCTCGGGAAGCAGCCCCAGCTCCCAGGAAGGAAGCAGCCCCGGCAGCTCACCGGAGAGCATTCCCTCGGGAAGCAGCCCCGGGGGGCTCACTGGAGAGTATTCCCTCGGGAAACAGCCCCGGCTGACGGGAAGGAAGCAGCCCCAGCAGGCTCACCGGAGAGCATTCCCTGGGGAAGCAGCCCCGGCTGATGGGAAGGAAGCAGCCCCAGCTCTCAGGAAGGAGCAGCCCCAGCAGGTTCACCGGAGAGCATTCCCTCGGGAAGCAGCCCCAGCTCCCAGGAAGGAGCAGCCCCAGCAGGCTCACCGGCGGTGCCGGCTGTGGCCCGGGTGCTCGCGCTCGTAGCGGTGCCCGGCGCGCTCGTAGGAGCGGGAGCGCTCGTGCCGGTGGTTGCGGTAGTAGTGACTCTTCTTCTTGTACTTGCCCGAGTGGTCGGAGCGCTCGCGGGAGCGGCTGCGCGAGCGGGACGAGCTCCGGCTGCGCGATTTGCGCGCTTTGTGTGCCGAGTATTTGTAGTCTTTGGATTTCTTGTAGCTGCGGACCTTGGAGCCTTTGTAGCCGGAGCTGTGGTTGAATTGCCTCGGAGGGGAATCGCTGCGGCTCCGCGAGCGGCTGTGAGATTTGGAGCCACTGGATGTGGAGTAACTCTCACTTTTCCTAGGAAAAAAGGGGAAAAAAATGATTTTATTCAGTTAGAAAAGCTTCATCTTGCATTTTGCTGTTCAGTACCCCACAAAAATTCATCTTGTGTCCTAAACTTAGATCTGGCTGCTGTAAAAACACTGATTTTGAAGAACTCTCATCTGTTTATCCAGCTTCAGTTACAGTTACACTGTAAACCCCCACATTTGGAGTTGTTGTGGAGTTTAACGAGTTTAACCTCACCTCCCAGCCTCATGGTGATGAATTATCAAAGGAAATGGGAGCCTGGGTGGCTTTGGGAGCACACCCTACCTGTGCTTTGGGGATGCAGACCTCGACGGTGATCTCGAGTAACTCTGATCTCGGCTTCCGCTTCGACTTCTGCTCTCCCTTCCTTTCTGGACACTGCAACAGACAATGAACACTCAGTTCTTTTGTTTCAAATAATCACAGGAGAAAAATCAGCTGCCTCCTTCTGAAACCTTACCCGTTCACCGGGCTGTTGGAGCCAGTTCTTTTGGCTCCCTCTGTTTTCCTTTTAGCATTCTTCATTGCCTGCACAGGTAGCGGTGAAGGTTTATTTCCTTTAACCTCTTTTGGAGACTCTGCAGAAAGAAGCCTTTGTTACCTGTCTGGAAAGTACCTGAAAGGACTGAAGGCTCCCCTCAACCCCTGTCTGGGATAACCAGAACTGCACAGCTGCACTTTGCCCACGTGTGCACACACAACCACCCACAAACAGATCTGAACAAGTTCCACAGAAGGCAGAAATTCATCTGAAACATTTCTGCTCAAGTATTGGAGTCACCCCAGGGAGTGAACTGTGAGAAAAGGCAGAAAATCACCTTCCTTGCCAGTTACTCAATATGGTTTAAAGTGGGAAAGATGGTAAATCTTGTCTTCTAGGTGAGACAGGCACCACACTGGGAATTTTCAACCAACGAATTCCCCCCACCCAAAATCCCAAAATGCTCCCCTTGCCAGAGCACCTCTGCTTCAATATTGCTGTAGCATAACATGCCAGTGGCAAGTATTTGAGTTAATTGCCAAATCCACATAAAAGCCAGCCCCTGGCCTATATGAGTTTAAACTAGTCTTAATTTCAGACTAATTTGATTTTGGCTTTTATCTGATTCAAGAAATCACAAAGCTACAATGCTATTCAAACCCTGCCAGTTGAGCAGTGCCAGAAGCCAGCCTAAAAAAAACCCCCAACAAACCCCAAACCACACTTGTAAATGCTGCCCAAAAGGGTAAATATACATGAAAGATGTGAAAGAGTTATTAAAAATGAGTTACCCACTATTTACCATTTTTTGGGATAGGGGAAAATCCCGATGTGTTATCCAAGCTCGGGACTCCCTCAGGTACCAGACCTTTAGCTTGTGCTTTTGCTTCTTCAATAGCCAATTTCTTCTTCTCTATTTTACTTTCCAGATCAGATAAATCCACCTGTGAACACAGGAGCACTGCTTGTGAGAACACTCAGGGAACTGAATTTCCTGGTTACTCACTCTCAGGGAGGGGAATAAAAACCCAAGGAGTCCCAGACAGAGACTGCTCTTTGTTCACTTGGAGCTGGTTTCAAACAGAATTAAATTTTTTAACTCCTGTTCTGAGCTGCAGCCTTTTCTGAGTGATCCCAACATGAAAAAGAACCAAACCTTTTTCCTTGTGTAGAGCTGCAAGATTTTTAAGCAGATTTCTTGAATTTCTTCCTCCGTCGCTCCGAACAGTAAAAACCAATGTGGGCGATTTGGAAGCGGGATCTGAAAAGGAGAAAAGGACAGAGCTCAGATTTCTGCTCCCCTTAGAGAGGTTTAAAAAAAACTCCAAATCCATGGAAGCATGGCTCACCTCCAGTGTCCTGGCTGCCAGGTAAATGCAGGCACAGGCAATGCTTTCTGGCTGGAACCTCACAAAGACATCTGTTCTCAGGCTGTCGTTCATGTAATTCCTGAAAGACAGAGAGAACAGAACGTTACAAGGCACTGCAAAGCTCTCTGGGATTCTTTTTTTTTTGGTTTTTGACTTGGTTTTATTTCTACAAAGGCTATTTCTTTCTGCATTCTAGAATTCAACATTATACTCCTGTAAATTTCAAGAGAAGCTGAATGATTTTACTTAAAAATAAAAAAAAAATAACTAAAGTAAATCCCTCAAGGGGAGGGATGTGTGACAGAAACAAAGTCTGACTGCTGAAAATTCAGTGGTGAGAAGAGAACCAATTTTAACTTCACTTTTCCTGCTGGATCTCTACTGGCCTGCTCTCATGCAATAAAACAAGTTCTTTTCATCAGACAACATACAGTGTGGTCAGAAATACTCAGTTAGAGAATTTTAGGTTTCACATGTTCCCCTGCAATAGGGCAGAACCAGATGTTTGGCAAAAGCTGCAGCTCCTGGAGCAGATCTCCCATGAAATGCAGTTCTCTTCAGCACAGCTCAACTTCCAGTGGGCTTTAAGGTGTCCTCTGTTTCCATCCAGAACAGAATCCTTTTTGATGCAAAAAGTCAGCCATAGGAGGAATCGGGGTGTTTGGGAACGTCAGTTCAGGAGAACAGTCCGTATTCAGGCAGATCTCCTCTTTGGCACATGAAATAAGGTTTCCAAATTGTCCCATTTCAGTAAGGGTTGCTTAAAATGAATATTCACAGAATGAGAAAACTGTAAAATATTGCACATATTCCAGTCAGTACACTTAAGCATTATTGCTGTTAAATCTTAAATACACAAAGTAAATTCCTGTGAATGTGTCAGCTGATGTGCTTTAGAAGATCTAGACTTGGGAGCACATACATCAATAAAATATCAGGTGGAGAAAAACTAAAACCAGACACAATAAAAATCCTTAAAATAGTATTTGAAAGTAGTAATTAACCAATTAACCAATGTGGGTACCCAGTATACAAGGATTCACTGACCCCCAAGATATCCAAAGCAAAGACCACAGGCCAGGCAGAAGGAATTTGAATCCCAGGAATATCCAACTCCCACCTGTTCTCTGTTTTTGTTTATTCAAAGGAGCAACATTAACCATCAGCTCATCTTTCTGGGAGAAAGCAACTTCTAAACCTGCTCATGTCCCACTACAAAGACAGCACAAAGCTTTTGGCCAAAGAAGTGATAAAAAGAAAGGGAAATTTCAAACTGGAAGCTACAAAGCTTTTTTCTGATTTGACAAATTGTAAAATATGCCAGCTTCTGAGTTTGGCCTCTGCACATGTTCCCTGTGGGCTCAGTCAGACCCAGGAGGAAATGAATCCTTGTCACAATAGCTTAAGAAAAAGGTAATGTAAAAATGCACATTTCAAAACCCAGTTATACTGGATACCCACTGTGAGCACGCAGATGTGGTACTGTACCATCTGACCCCTTTCTCAACTGTGGTAATTCCTTCCCTCCCTCCCTGCCCCTCTTTCCACAACAAGCAGATTCCTGGCAGTGAGCAGTCCACAGCTCCCATCCACTGCTCCATGCACTGCTGCTGGGAGCTGTCACTAAATATCACATTTTCTCTCCAAGTTTCACACATATACTAGTTTACAAATGGAAACTATTCACTTTTTTGTTGTTAATTCAACCCTTTTCAAAACTTAAACCCCACCTTAATTTGCTTTATCGTATAAAAACACATCACATTAAACAGTTAAGAGAATTAGAACATTTAGAAAAAATAAAAAAAGAAAATCTTTCAGAACTTCAACAGTCAGGTTATATCAAATATTACAAACAGTCAAAATATGCACAGTAAAAAAAAAAATAAAAATAGAAGCACAAGAAGCAGTTGGCCAGTTACTCTACTATCATGTATTATACCACCTGTCTAGAGCCAGCCTTCTCTTTGGAGAGCTTTGGGTTGACTGAAGACGGCAGCTATCCCTGCACCATGGGCAGCAGAGGAGAAGTCTTAGTCACTTACCCTCAGAGGCTACCCTTTGATCAAAAGAGTACAGAAAAGAAAAGTCAAAACTGGTTCTCTACACACAGGTCACAGTACCAGACAGTTCAGTCAGCAGAAATATGGTCTTTGGATTCACTAAAGGTTGTTTGTTTGGTTTTTTTTTTAAAGACCATTGGTATTGTTAAAAAGCATTATGGTTTAATGAGCGTTACTTAATTGTTAAAAAGTTTAAGACGTGGAATTTTACAGAAGCTTCCCACCCCCGAGCAAATATTTATTAAATGAGAGCAATAAGGCAGAGAACATTTCTTGGCAAATATGAATCCAGGCTATCCATTTATCCAGTCTTAAAAGGTGACATCTCTCATTATGCACATAGATAAAAGAAATTTCTTTTTGATACACCTGTAATCGAGCTCAAACCCTGAGAAAAGCCATTCCCCAGCACTGGGAACAGACTTGAACTACACCTAGATTGCTCTGAAGAACAAGAACCCAAGGGAACAACTCTAACCCACCCAACCTTTCCCCTTGAGCTGGAAAGTGAGAGCAGACAGGAGGGAAGTGAGAAGTCAGGGTGGAAAGCTACCTTACCATAAAAACAACGCCTCTAACTTAAGAGGCCGATCAACATTTGGGAAGTAGTTTGGGGCACACCAAGGACAGTGGAGCTGTCTGGTGTGGCCCCAAGCACTGCTGAGCAATGCTGCCCCAGTGCCTCAAGTGACATATTTCTGCTACTGCCCCTTCTGGTCTCTTAGAACAAAGAAAATCAACTTACCATGAGGTCTGGACCAGGTGTTGGTTACGTTCACATTCTAATACCTGAAGGTACATAACGATTATCTGGAAGATATGGGTTATTGAGTTATTAACCAGCATCTGGAGAGCCACCTCCTTATTTCAGAGGGACATCCATGAGGCATCTGTTATCCTCTTTCAAGGCCTAAAACACTGCACATGAAGTGTCTGAACCATCCCCAGTGTTTATCCACACAGCTTCTGACATTCCCAGCTCTCCATCTTCCAAACCCTTCCATCCTTACTCAGCCAAGTGTTCTGCTTTCTCCTGGGTGTGATTTAAGGATTTCATTGATTGATTTTGTTCTCCTACACACCTCACTAATGTTTTTAGCTGCACTCTGGGAGGAAAAGCTGCTCACTGCAATCAGCACTGAGGGAATGTGGCAGTGTTTGGAGAGAACAGACCTAACGCTGTGCCATGGTTTGTTCAGTTCTAAGGGATTTTCCTTCAGTTTGGAAGGAAAACAAGGCTGCAAGAAAAAAGACTACAGGCAAAATTCACACCAATTAACAGAAGGACAGCTGCCCTCTGGGGTGGAGGATGAGAGAAATTTCTGAAGGTCAAACAGAATCAAAAAGAAGGCTCTGAACACAAGTTTTCAGAGGAGAAAAGAGCAAGATCCCAAACTGTGCTGGCACAGGAGCAGGAAATTCTCTGACCAGTTAAGACACAATTTAAACATCATAAAGAAAGAAAATTGTATTTTATATCCAGCCTGGTCTCATTTCCAGTCACCTTAGTGTGGTTTGATCACACACAGCCACTAAACTGGCTCACGTGGGTTTGATACCTCAGCACGTTTCCACAAGGAGTGACCATGACAACCCCAGATCTCCAAATTCCTTCCTGCTCAGGGCTCTATGTCAAGGGGATGTTTTCTACCACCAAAGCTACCTACTGCTCCAATTTGACTTCGAGGAATACTGAGCACCTGCATCCACCTCGCCGTCACTCAGCAGTGATACGAGACCAATTAGTAAGAGTCTCTTAAATGAGAAAGAAAACATCAGGATGGTAAGAAACTAAATCTCACTGAATTCACTAATTATCATGTACACAGAGCTTCCATGCAGCCTCCTCCAAGAATTACAGAACATGAAAACATTGGTCATGAAGTGAATTTATACAGTACAAACCTTGTGAGGGTGCTTCACATGGACACAAAATCCCAACTCCTTCAACACTCTTCTTTCTGCCTTAATTATTTGATTCTTCAAGTTCACATATTCTTGATCCAATATTAGAGGCACAGGTTTTCTGCAAGACAAGAAGATGATCATCTTAACCCTCAAAGGGGCCTCATTTGCAGGCTGGGTTTTGTTAAAATAAAAGATACCGTTATTTATTTACCATCAAAATTACTTCATTTATTTCATATTTTATTAAACATATGACATTTATTTTATAATAAATAACATTTTATTTGTTTAATAAAACAGGCCAACTTGCTTCATGAGATCCCTTCAAGTTACTCCCCGATTTAGGAAGCAGGGAATGATGCCATCATGAAGTTTAATAATTAAATAATTAAAACACAAGTACTTCAGATTATTCTGAGTTCTCAGCTTACTTTTTCTCCCTCAGGTGTCTGAGGCGATGGAAAACATTGATCACATCCCGAATGCGTCTGGGGGCTTCCTCAATTTTGGATGCCAGATGGACACAGGCCATGGACACATGCTGAAAAATAAACATAAAATAGAATATTTTATATAACAAATCAGTTCCAGCTCAGGAATTCAGCTCTTCCCTTAGCTTAAGGAAGGATAAGAGAAAAAAAATGTGGTAAAACAAGGAAATGCTAAATATTTAACAAAAAATCACTATTTCACAGCCTTATAAGATCATGTTGATCTATAACTATAATCTCCAAGTTCCTAAAACTGATCCCATCTCAGATGACAACTTGGCAAAAGAGATCAGAAAATAAATACGGCTACAAATGTCATTTAATGCCTTCTTACCTCCATGGAATGCTTCACAAAAGACTTGGTATAAAAAAAACGCTGGAATAGCACCTGTCCTGTAGCCATAGCCACCTAAAAGAAAAACAGATAACAAAGGTATGAACAAAGCTACCAGTTCCAAAAAGAAATTTCAACAGATTTAAAACCCAGAATAGTAATTAAGCATGGGAGGAAGTTCAGCAGTCTAAAAAGACACTAAAATTTTTCAATCTAAAAAAAAACCTACAACTATTACTCAAGTAAGTTGCCCAAAATGTTAACAATGCTGTAAATATTGTATACAAGTCAAATACATACATTAAATACCAAATTCCTTTAATAAAAAATGTGGAAATATGTTCCAAAATTGATTAACAATAAACAAAAGGGAAAAAAAACCCCACCAAAACCCAATAAAATTGAAAGTTATGAAAGTACGCAAGAAAACAAATTAGCTTTTGGGGCGTGGAAAAAGGGGGAATCTAATAACGTCATAATTTGCATATGTTTGAATATGCTAAAACTCGGTAGCTGAAAGGTGCCTGGAAAGTTTTACGCTCCGAGAACAACGAGGCTGTTTGGACTTAAGTCCTCCGGGAAACAAAACGTTCCCGGGGTCACCAAGGCTCTAAAGGAGTCTTAAGAAATCCTTCTTTACACAATCCCCGATCGTCACCCGGAGGCGGCGGGGGCGGCGCAGGAAAGGCGCTGACATCACCCGCTTCCTGCAGCCAGCGGCCGGGGAAGGCCGCAAAGGCCCGGAACGACCCCCGAACACCGGATGGCCCAGCGGCCGTCCCAGCCGGTAACTGCGGAGCGGCCCCGCGGTCTCCTCGGCCGGTAACTGCGGGACAGCCCCGCGGCCTGCCCGGCCGGTAACCGAGAGATCCAGGCCCGCACAAAGAAAGGCCCGGCCCGGCCCCGCTCAGTCCCGACTCTCCCCGCCCGCGCCCAGCCCCACCTGCGGCAGTCGCAGCAGAATCCCGGCCGCCTGGATGAGCTCGCAGCCGGTGACGCGCAGCTCGGTCTCGGTGTCCGGTCGAGGCCGCTGCTCATGGACGGCGTGAAGCGCAGCGTGTGCTCGGGAAGCAGCAGTTTTCCAGCGTGATCAGCACGCCCGAGTAAAGCCGGTCGCCGATCAGCACGGCGCCGGGGCCCGGGACCGGAGCGGGGACCGCGCTGGCCGCTGAGGGCCTACGGGGCCGCCGCCTCCCGCCGCCGCCGCCATTTTGTGCCGCCGCCGCCTCGCTGGCTCCGCGCTCCTCTCCTTCCCCTCCCCGCATCCGCCCCGCGCTCATTGGTGGAACGCGGTGGGCCGCGGCCGCTGATTGGCCGAGATGCAGTGACGCAGGACGCCGCCCGGGCCGCACGCGGCGCGGTGACGCAACGGTCGGGAACGCGGACAGGGCGGGGCCGCGGCGCCCTCAGAGCCCTCGGAGCCCTCAGACCCAGCCCTGGAGACCCCTCAGAGCCCTCAAATCTCAGAGCCCTCAGAGCCTCAACTTGATCGAGAGCCCTCAGAGCCCTCAGACTCTGTCCCCGAGACTCCTCAGAGCCCTCAGAGCTCTGGTCGGACTCCTCAGAGCCCTGGCCAGAGCACCTCAAGCTCCTCAGAGCCCTCAGAGCCCTCAGAGCCCTCAGAACCGGGGCCTCCCCGGGACGCGACGGGAGAGGGGCTGGGATTCGGCACGTACCGAGTGAAATGTTTTTGTTAAGTCCGTAAGAGACCAAATATGTTTATCTTTAACTTGGGAGGTGCCGGGGTTCATGTGTGAGGGGCCGACATCACCCCCCACCCATTTGGGTGTTCTCCCAGAATGCAGCGCCAGATTTCATCATAAGTTGTTTTCCCCACAGCAGTTACCCAAAAAAAATACCTTCATTAAGTTTTTATGTGTGTTCTTAACATGGGAGCTGTTGGAGTCCGTGAGGATCGACATCCCGTCCCCTCCATCCCCTGGCTGTATTTGCCCATGCAGTGCCAAAATCAACACAAATTGTTTCCCCACAGGAGTTATCAATAAAAATGTTTTTATTAAGTCCTTAAAAGAACAAAATACATGTGTCCTTAACAGCCAGCGTCCACGTGTGAGGGTCAGCATGTTCCCCCCCATCCCAGCAGGTTTTTCCCATTCAGTGCCAGAATTCACCACACAATTCGTTGTTTTTCTAGCAGTATTTACAAAAAAAAATCTTTATTAAGTCATTGTATGGCCTGACTGCTAACCTAGAGCTGTGCTTATAATTTAACAGGTTTCAGTGACAACAACACAGGGAAAAACCACCACGGAGAAGCTTCACACCCACACAATCCTCAGAGGATTTGTGCCACATTTCCCATTTTATCAGCAGTCCCACGTCAGGTTTGCTCCACAATCAAATCCCTGTTTATAACACATTTATAACACACACACTCTGATATCAATAGTGCTGGTGCACAATACGTGAAAATATCCCCTCAGGTTCTTTTCCATCTCCCAGGGCAGCCAGGAACCCTTCCTGTCTCCTCCTCTCGGCTAAAGCCGCCAGGGACTTGAATGTCTTTGGTTCATAAATCGCCAGATCAGCCAGAACTTTCCTGTTCAGCTCCACCTGAGACTAAAGATAAAAAATTTTCTTGGTTAAGAACTGTGATTTTTAGGGACAACACTGCAATGTTCAACCACTCTTTATTAAACACAATAAACACTCTTTACTGTTTATATAAACACTGTCCATTAAGCATTGATAAACACTCTTAAGGCTTAAGACCTGAGGTCTTAAAGCAGATTAACTTTCTTCTATCCTGTACAGTTCTGGAGCAATTCTGTTTCAGACATTCTCCTGGCCACGGATGTATCATTAAGCCACTGTGTAAAAGTTATTTAATGATTTTCTCCTAAGTTTTTCTGGTATAAAATCAAGAACTGAAGAAGAAGCTCTCATTTTGCTCAAGGCCACGTGTTCCAGGTTAATCCGTGGCATTTGTTTCAGCTTGAACACATTAAAACAGTGCCAACAAATTAAAATGAATTAAAATTCAAACAATCTCAAAGAAAACTAAAACAATTAACAAAATTAAAGTAAATTCTTAGCATGTTTAAAAAACAGGGACAATGGCAGTGAAAAGAATAGGGATTTCTTAGGGTTTGGGGTTTTTTGCAAATTTGAATTTTTAAATTCTCAAAGTAAAAGAAAAAGCAATTCTCACTGAATGCCCACAAAAAACAGATTTTTTAATGTCTCTTTCTTAAGATACTGAATTGAAATTTTGGGGACAGAACATCGAGTAGAGCCACAACGTTCACCAGGATAAAAGGGGACAATCCAAACAGAGAAGAGAAACAAGTTTAGGGCAGAACTTTGTTCCTGAAGTGAGTGGAACTGCTTGCACAAGCAGAAGGCTTTTCATCACTGTAATTAGTAAGTAATTATTGTAATTATTCCTCACATCCTTACCTTGGCCAGGTTGCTTATGAAGGCTGGGTACTTCAAACCATGTTCAAGGGAGGCTGCTTCAATCCTTGTGATCCAGAGCTGAAGGTGTAAAAATAAGTATAATTAATAATTGTAACATATTATTACATTTAATCATATATTGTAAAATATATACAATATATTATCTTTATCTATAACATATATTATATATTTCTATTATTAAATAATACAAATACACTATAATAGCATAGATAATAGAAATATATATTATATGATAAAATATATTAAATATATAAAATATGTACATAGATAAATACATGAAATTTGAAAATAAATGAATACCTGAGCTAGAAGGTACCCACAAGGATCATGAAAACAATTATTTCATGTCTGCCTTGCTCTCATTTTTGATGGTTTCCACCCAAAATTTTGCTCTTTACCGCTCTGAGGAATCTTTTCTTCTCCCTCCTGGCCTTGGTGGACCTCACAAAAGCCCTGCGGACGCTCCTCACTGCCAGCCTGTAGCATCGGTTCTTCCTGCCACGAAAATGCTGGAAAAAAAAGCCCCAGGATGGAAGAATTTAATTTTATTTAAAGCTGTCCAACCCTTTATAACACTAATAAAGCTCATCTGCATTTCACAGCTCTTTGTAACAACAAGAATCTTTGTTAATTGTCACAGAATCCTTCACAAGCACCCCTAAGTCTTCAGTTTGCACATAATGAAAATATTCTTTTCTTGGTTTGCATCATGGAAAAAAATTGAAGCTGAGGAGTTGGGCCAGGCTGGAGAATCCCAGTCCAACAGAAGGAAAACCAGGCCTTACTTTGGGCTGTTCTACAGCAAAGGTAATCACAAAATCACAGTCAGTGCTTTCACCCAACCCTGAATTCATCTGAGCTGCCCTCAGTTGCGTCTGTATGAACACAGGGATGGAGAAGGAGCCTCTGATGTGTCAAAAAGTTGCCCAAACAGAAAAAAATAATGAAATTTGTTTACTGACATCCATCTAACATGGCACAGGAGAAAGCAAACGGTGTCGCATCAGAAATAACCGGTACTGAGGGCAGCTCAGGTGCCACAAAACCAAGATACTCTCACTTCTCTCAGCATTTCCTGTCTCAACAGCACACCTAGGATGCCCTTGAGAAAGGTTCTTCCCTCGCCTCGGCACAGTAGCTCGAATTTCAGATAAAATCATACTTCAAAATGCGCTTGAGACAAGGTTAATTTTTGAGAACAAGGTTCATTTTTTCCCCAGCTTTTTCAGCCAGTAAAACAAACAACTGTCGAGAAAAAAAAACACAATCTGCACAGTATTTGCAGGCTGGGTGCTTCCTTCTCCTGCGGGATCTCGCTGTTCCCCACGCCCATCCCCAGGCACACCAGGAGCTTTTAGGGGCTCCGGACTGAATTAATTCAGATCAATTCACATTTAGAACACGCTAAATTCGTGTGAGTCAATCACAGAACCACAGAGCGACTCTGAAGACCACCCAGTGCCACCCTCTGCCATGGGAAGGACATCTCCCACTGTCCCAGATCGTTCCGAGTGTCCAACCCGGGACGGTGCAGCCGCAGTTTCGGGACCCTGCACGGGGCACAAACGGCCGGGCAGTGCGGGGGCCGGGCTGCGGGCAGGGGGACGCGGGGACAGGGCTGAGCTGGGCCCGGAGGGTGGTCTGGGGACCCCGCACTCACCCGCGCGTACTTGAGCACCTCCTGCACCCTCCAGAAGCGATCCGAGAGGCGGCTGCGCAGCCACCGCGCCGCGCTCAGCACCACCATGGCTCCGGCACGGCGCTTTCCGGGGCGGCACCGCCCCACGGCCCTGCCCCCGAGTCCTTCTGGCCCTGCCTCCGCTCCTTCCCCTGATCCTGCTTCTGATCCTTCTCTCGAGCCTTCCCGGTCCTTCCCCCGGTCCGTGCTTCGGTCCTTCCTCCGCTCCTTCCCCTGATCCTTCCTCCGGTCCTTCTCCCGGTTCTTTCTCTGATCCTTCCTCTGATCCTTCTCTCGAGCCTTCCCAGTCCTTCCCTCTGTCCTTCTCCTGATCAGTCCCGGTCCTTCCTCCCGTCTTTCCCTCTGCTCTTCTCCGGTCCTTCCCCTGCTCTCTCACGGTCCTTTTGTTTATGTAATGCTGTATTTTGGTTTCTTTTATTCGCTTTATTTTGCTCCTGTGTTTTTTATTGCTTCCCCCAGTCCTTTCACCGGATCTCCGGTTCTCTCGGTTCTTCCCCTGATCCTTCCCCCGAGCCTTCTCAGTCTTCATCCACTCCTTCCTCCGGTCCTTCCTTCTTCCTTCTCCTGATCCTTCCCGGTCCTCCCCCCTGTTCTTCTGATCCTTCCCCCGGATTTTCCCCCGGTTCTTACTCCGGCCCTTCCCTCGGTCCTTCTGAAATGTCCCGGCCCTTCCTCCGGTCTTTTCCCGGTCCTTCCCCAGTTCTTTTTTACCGTCCTTCCCCCCGTCCTTCCCCTGCCCTTTCCGCCCTCCCCGGTCCCCGCAGCCCGTGGCTGCTCCCTGGGCTGGGCATCCTCTGCCCCATCTGGGAATAGCCCGGGAATCGTGGAATATCCTGAGCTGGAAGAGATCATCAATCCAACCTCTGATCCTGCACAGACACCCCAAAATCCCACCCTGAGCATCCCTGGAGCACTGTCCAAACACTCCTGGAGCTCTCAGGGCCGTGCCCATGCCCTGGGCAGTGCCCAGCACCCTCTGGGGGAAGAACCTTTCCCTAAAATCCACCCTAAACCTGCCCTGGCACCGCTCCAGCCCTTCCCTCAGGTCACCGGTCACCAGAGTATCACGGCGTTTCAGCCGAAATTCCCTGTAAGGAGGAGCTGGGCTGCTCGGAGTGTTCATTCCCACAGCTCAGTGAGGGGTTTGGAGCAGACTTTGGGCTGTGCACCCCAGCAGTGCTCAAACCACCGATTTGAGAGGATTTGGTGTTGTTTTTTTGATGCATTCCATAGTGGGTAACAAACCTTACAGAATCCTGCGAGGGTTGGGGTTAGAGAACGGGAGACGTAAAACCAAAATTTATGAACTGCAGTAAACCACAAGATGGTGCTGCCAGAAAATGATTCCTTGGGAGCTGCAGTCCTTGGCGTCAGAGAGCTGACGAATTTCTCTGATGCTCTTTAATCGCCACCGGTTTCAGCATTTCAAAACAACGATGTTCCTGTTATAAACTGCTCCTCCATCAAGATCTCTTTCCCACTTCTGGGCCAGTACTTGCTAAAAATGTGGAAATTTCACAGAATTAAAGAGGAATTTTTCTTCACATCACCGAGGTTTGTCTGACACAAAGTTCACTTGGTTATTAAAAAAATCATCACAATGTGTGCGTTTTTTTTCCAAAGGAAAATAAATTTTTCAGACCTCCCACTGGTTAAAATACATTTTCATTACAGTGAAAGAACTTCTGGAAAGTTTTACTGGATTTAGCAAAGCTTCTTAGAATTTATGACACTTTTATGAATACTTAAGTTGTGTTTCACCACACCCCGTGCCATCACCAGCAGATGGTAAAACCAGCTGCAGGATTTTTAGCTGCCCAGCATCGAGTTCATTTTTCCATGATTTAAGCCTAAAATCGATTTTTCTTCCTATAGTTTTGGGTTGGGTTCTTTCTGTTCGTGTGCCTCGTCGTTTTTTTCCTGCTTCAAAAGCATAAATCAAGCTGGAAAAATATTACGTCTTTAAATCTAAACAGATTTTAGACAGGCTGAGTAAACACCGAGACACATTTATGGTTTCCTGCACAAATTCAGACTTTATTATCACCGCTGTCTCTGGCCACTGAAAACAGGATGGATGCAGCAGTTATTTCCCTCTGGATGTCTGGACAGATCTGAGAAGAGATTTCACATTTTGCTGCCCTGAAAACTCCCCTGGGAGCCATTCAGCCCAAAAGCACAGAGAAAGAACATGATGAAAATGGACTTGTCATGCTCTGATGTCTGTTTTAAAGGATGTTTCTCTCTGTTTTTTTTTTATTTTTTTAATATCTCTCTCTTATTGCCGTGACTGTGTCTTGGAGGCTCCATGGCCATGGAGATGTCACTAAAATTCTTATATAATATCAATCAGATGAAATAATTGATAATTGCTGGGCTTTCATTTCCACGATCCTGAGGATTTTGGAGCAGAAATCCTCTCGGAAAAGTCTCGGATGATGCCGCCCTACGACATGGACGACCGGCTCCTTCCCGGCGAGCCCCGCAGCCCCTGCTGCTGCCTGGCCTGGAGCCTGCTCATTGCAACCATGAACTTACTGTTTTTTCTCCTCAATCTGCTGCTGATGTTGGTTATTTTCACCGTCGTGCTGCTCCCCACCATTGTCGTGGTTTATTTTGGTTTCCAGTGCCACTCCCAGGTGAGTCCCGGGCTCCCCTCGTTGCTCCCTGAGGGCGGGGCCGCCCCTGAGGGCTCCTTCGAGCAATGGCGGCAAAGGCCGGGCAAAACAAACAATCTTTGGCTTTGTTTCCCTAAGAAAATAGATATTTCCCTAAGGAAACAAAATCTTTTTCCTAAAGAAACAGATTTTTTTTTCCCTAAGGAAATTGATTTTTCCCTAAAGAAACAGATTTTTCCCTCAGGAAACTGATTGTCTCCCTAAAGAATCAGATTTTTCCTTCAGGAAACAGATTTTTCCCTCAGGAAACTGATTTTCTTCCTAAAGAAACAGATTTTTTCCCTAAGGAAAAAGATTTTTCCCTCAGGAAACAGATTTTTTCACTAAAGAAACAGATTTTCCTTCAGGAAACTGATTTTTTTTCCTAAGGAAACAGATTTTTTTCCCTAAGGAAAAATGAAAGCCCAGCAATTATCAATTATTTCATCTGATTGATATATATAAGAATTTTAGTGACATCTCCATGGCCCTGAGAGCCTCCAAGACACAGTCACCGGCCAATAAGAGAGAGATTAAAATAATAATCAAAAAAAAAAAAAGTAGAGCAACATCCTTCTAAACACAGACTATCAGAGCATGACAAGTCCATATTTTCATCTGTCTTTCTCTGTGCTTTTGGGCTGAATGGCTCCAGGGGAGTTTTTCAGAGGCCAGCAAAATGTGAAATCTCTTCTCAGATCTGTCCAGAATCCAGAGGAATCAACTGCTGCATCATCCTCCTAGTTTTCAGTGGCCAGAGACAGCGGTGATAATAAAGTCTGAATTTGTGCAGGAAACCATAAATGTGTCTCGATGTTTACTCAGCCTGTCTAAAATCTGTTTAGATTTAAAGACGTAATATTTTTCCAGCTTGATTTATGCTTTTGAAGCATGGAAAAACGACGAGGCACACGGAAAAAACAGAAAGACCCAAAAAAAAAAAAAAAAAAAAAAAAAAAAAAAAAAAAAAAAATCCCAAAAAACTATTAGGAAGAAAAAATCGATTTTAGGCTTAAATCATGGAAAAATGAACTCGATGCTGGGCAGCTAAAAATTCTGCAGCTGGTTTTACCCATATCCTCTCTAAAAAAAAAAAAAAT
>VKON01000160.1:79959-91485 GCA_009741485.1 Malurus cyaneus samueli | reverse complement strand
ACAAAAATATCAATATTTTCTGCAACTGTAACAGATGACTGCAGAGGACAGATGATTTCTGAGGAACACAGCGATTTTTATCAATTTCTCTATGGTTCTTTTGTTATATTTTTTTTTTTAATCTAGAGAGGATTTTCAACCAACAAATCAGAGGCAGAATAATTAAAGTTGAAGAGGGACCATCTTGACCCGGGGCTGGATGGTTGGAGAGTGGCTCTGTGTCCAACCCCAGCCGTGGGGAGGCAGATGTGAAGGATTGGACAGCGCAGAGAGCTCCTTCTGCTCTGTAAACAGAGCTGAGGCAGAGCTGAGCTGCCTCACAACGCTCTGAGTGGCCGTGGCTGCAGCAAAGCTGGGCAAGCAGCTCCTGTCCTTCATCCTTGCCACTCGTCCCGTTTGGGTGAGGCTGGAACGGGAATGTTTGCTGGGGTGTGGGGTGAAGAGCGTGGAAAGGGGATTTTACAGAAAAAGAGCTGCTTGTGAGTGCCTGAACCTGAGATTGCCAACGCTCAGCTGTGCTCTGAGGTGGAGTGGGACATTAGAGGCACCGAGCAGCCCATCAGAGCCACCACAGCGACCCTTTGGGACCTCCTGGGATCATCATCTGACAGCCAATTCAGGAGGACTCTCGTTCTGAACCCAAATAAAAGCTGCAGCCCAATTTGAGACATCTTTGGATCATCATCCATCAACCAGTTCAGCAGGACTCTGGTTCTAAACCCAAATAAAAGCTGCAGCCCGATTTGGGACATCTTGGGATCATCATCCAATAGCTGATTCAACAGGACTTTGGTTCTGAACCCAAATAAAAGCTGCAGCCTGACTTTGAGACATCTTGGGATCATCATCCATCAACCAATTCAGCAGGACTCTGGTTCTGAACCCAAATAAAAGCTGCAGCCAACTTTGGGACATCTTGGGATCATCATTCAAGCACAAATCCAGCAGGACTCTGGTTCTGGACCCAAATAAAAGCTGCAGCCTGACTTCCAGCGGCCGAATTTACTTTTGGGAGCCTGCTGGAACAATCCCTGAGGGGGGCAGACAGTTCTGAGCAGGTTCTGGATGAGCTCAAGGGACCTTTCCTCCATCTCTCCACAATGATCTCTGCCTGAGGGCTCTCCACGCGTGCAAGAATCCTTCGCAAATCCCTCCCCAGCTCTGCTACACCAACATCAAGAAAACCCTTCTGGATAAAGTGTGGGATTGGGGATCATCTCGAAAAATGTCTGTCCACGATCCTGAGGATTTTGGAGCAGAAATCCTCTCGGAAAAGTCTCGGATGATGCCGCCCTACGACATGGACGACCGGCTCCTTCCCGGCGAGCCCCGCAGCCCCTGCTGCTGCCTGGCCTGGAGCCTGCTCATTGCAACCATGAACTTACTGTTTTTTCTCCTCAATCTGCTGCTGATGTTGGTTATTTTCACCGTCGTGCTGCTCCCCACCATCGTCGTGGTTTATTTTGGTTTCCAGTGCCACTCCCAGGTGAGTCCCGGGCTCCCCTCGTTGCTCCCTGAGGGCGGGGCCGCCCCTGAGGGCTCCTTCGAGCAATGGCGGCAAAGGCCGGGCAAAACAAACAATCTTTGGCTTTGTTTCCCTAAGAAAATAGATATTTCCCTAAGGAAACAAAATCTAGATTTTTCCCTAAGGAAACAGATTTTTCCCTCAGGAAACAGACTTTTCCCTGAGGAAACTGATTGTTTTCCTGATTTTATTTCAATTTCACAACATTTCCCTCTTCCCCAGCACTTCTGCCCCTGAGATCTGCTCACAGTCCTGGTTGGGTTTGCTGATTTCTGTTTAATTAAATTTAAGATCTGTTAGGCTCAGCCTAATGACAGGATTAGTAAAGCCTGACAATATATTCTTGGCCCTTTCTATGCCAATCCAATATTCCTGTTCTCAAACATTCTGTGCATTCCTTACACCAAAAATGAACCTCCTTTGCTCATCCGGGCTCTGTTTGCTGTCCTCAGGATTTCATTATTTCCTTCCTTACTAATCTCTTGTTATACCTATTCCTTTAAATATTTTTAAGGATCACTTGGCAGTTTTGAGGTCACTTAACTGAGTGATGTGAAAAAAATAATTCCCCACTTTCCTTGCAGACATGGACTGTTAGACCAGCTTGATATTCCTGTTTCATAATCATAAACAGGGACTGCAAATTCGACTGAAAATGGGAAAAAAACCTCCCAGAACTGCCCTTTCCAGCTTCCCTCGCCTCAAAAATCCTCAAATCCTCCTTCTCACGCACAGTCCAAGGCTTTGAGGAGAGGCAAAAAGGTTTTTGAGTGCAGCCAAGTAGACCAAAAGTGAAAGCCCCTGTGCTGCTTTTAACAGAGATTTTCTTTTAATCCAATCCTAACCTTTAATCCAATCCTTCACCAGAGCCTTTGGGCCATTGCTTTCAGTGCCCTCCAAGCAGCCAGGGGCTGATTTTTCACAGCAGGTCCATTAGATGGGTTTATTATGGGGTTTTTAGGATGATGGGTTGGTTTTTTTTTGCTGCTGAAAGGACAGAGGCGAAGGGATGAGGTCTAGGGGCGTGGGGGCTGCCTGCAGCAGAAGCAGCTTGGAAAAAGAGGGCTTTAAAACCACTCAGCCAGGCCCAGAGAGATTTTGCTTTGCAAATTTAACTTTCCTGGCAGGTTTTTCTGTGCAGAGAGATGCTCAGAGGCAGAAATGAGTGCACACAGAGAACAAAACACAAAGGGATCTGGAGAGCTTCCAGCTGTGGAATGCCCAACCTCAGCCTGCACAATCTAACAGATTTCTGTGCTTGTGTTTATTTTGTTATTAAAAATTATATTTGTTTTGTTATCAAAATTTTTATTTGTTTTGTTATCAGAATTTTGATTTATTTTATTCTCATTCCCAGTGTTGTACCACCCACACCAGGAAGCCTTTTGATGTGGTTTGTGCCCATCAAACGCTGTTTGGTGATTTAATAAAGATCAACGTTGGATGCTCCTGTCTCATAGGGGTCCTGGGATGATTGAAAACTTTGATTAAGATGTGATATCAGTCACAAAATGCACCTCAGAGAGGAGGAAGAAGTTTCTTTTTCCATGAAAATATTGGAAATTCCAGGGTATTTTGGCCACTGCTGTCACCACTGGGCCAGAACCATGGTTTAGGGTGGCCCCGATGCCTAAATCTGGATACCTAAACCAGACCCTGGATAGAATTCGGAGAATAAAATAAAAATTCTGTTTATTGCAAGGCCTTCAGGTGCATCCAGGGCAGTCCCACACCCACAATGGACAATGGCTCACGGGTTTTCACCCTTTCTCACTTTTGTCCATTTGCCCATCGGGGCTGAATCCTCCAATTGCAGCTCAGCCAATGCAGTCATTGACTCCAAGTTGGTTCCCCCCAATTCTCTGTTGTTTCCATCTCTTGGGGCCTGGCACAGTGAGGTGTCCTTGAGTTTGGGGCTGGAGAGGAATTGGTTTGTGTGAAAATGGGAGAGCGGGAGCTCAGCATTGTCTGTGGAGCCTGGAGTTAAACACTAAAGAATTACAGGATCACAGATACATGAAAAATACAGGAAATAAAATCCTAAAGCATCAGCCCTGGCAGAGTGGGTCGATGCTGGGATGATCCTTGGATCCCTTTTCCACCCCAGTGATGTCAGATTGATGCTGGGATCACACCTGGATCCCTTTTCCATGCTGGGTCAATGCTGGGATGACCCTTGAATCCCTTTTCCACCGCACTGACCCCGTGTTCTCCCTCCCTGTCCCCGCAGGTTCTTCACTCCTCCGCCCGCTATTGCAAGAGCATCCTGGACGACAGCAGCTCCTCGGCTCTGATCATCCTGGGCTTTGTCATCATGTCGCCGCTGATCGTGGTGGCCATGGCCATCTACTGCAGCCTGGCCCGGCGCCTGCGGCTCCTCGTGTGCTTCCAGCCCTACAGCCTGGCCCTGTACAAGGGGGGCCGCTGGTGCCACCGCGGGGATGGGGGTCCCTGCTGTGCCCGCGGCTGCAGCACCACCCTCAGCGTCCCCTCCATGCCCTGTCCCTCCTCATCCTCACTCTGTCACCGCTGCTGGGCTGCCTCTGGAGGTTTTGGTGTCACCCAGGACAGCCAGAGCTGTCACAGAGGGTGGGGAGAGCCCGGCAGCTCCGTCCTTCCCCATCCTCTGTAGTGTTTTTAGTGGGGTCTGTGCGCCGCTGTCCCCCTGTGTCCCCGCTAGAACCATTCCCGGTGTTCTGTAGAAATAAAATTCGTGCCAAATCCGCCCTGGAGGAGTTTGTTCTGTCTCAAAGCTGCAGCGGAACCATCTCTCATTGCGCAGCGTGACGGAAATTGTAATTTTTATTTTCTTTCTGAGGACTGATTTCCCGTCTCTTTGCCCCGCACGACCCTGATACCAACCAGAGGAACAACTAGGGGAAAGCGAACTGGAGGGAAAAGAAAAAAAAAAAAGCAGAAAACGAGTTGAGTTTTCTACAAGACTGAAGGAAAACAGGAAAGTTCTGTTGGGTGCAGGGGAGATCTGGCGCTGCAGGATAACAAGGCTTTGCCCGAGGGCACCGTCGGTTCTCTGTGTTCAGGTATTTGATGGGAGCTGCTGTTCCTTTTGCTCACCTGTTCTCTCATCCAACTGCTTTTACAAGGAAAGGATTTTTCACCCTGGCAGGGGTTCAAGTATTGTAATGAGCCATTCCCTTTGCTGTCCCTGCAGAAAAACCCGGATTTATTTGTTACAGCCTTCCCATAGAGCAAAAATGTATTTAATTTGGTATTTCAATTGACAGAGAATTTTAATAAAAGAGGGGAAATGAATTTACCTGCGATGTCAGCAGCTGAACAGACAGCTCAGGCTGCACCCCAGGCTGTCCTGGCACGGGCAGGGCTTTCCCAGGTGGGGCTGGCTCCATCCTGAATTTCCTGCAGAGAGCACAGAGCTCATCCCGAGCCTTGGAGCAGATCCCGGGGTGGCCGTGCCAGGCAGGGACAGTGCCCACAGCTGGGGGGGATCCCTGCTCTGCCCCCTCTGCACTGCCACAGGCAGGGCTTTGTCCTGGCAGCTCCCAATCCGCAGAGCATGACAGCCAGAAATGCATCTTAACTGTTTTAATTTTTTTTAATCAATAACTTAAAATTTTTCATTGTTTTAATTTAAAATTAAATCCAGCTACGCATGGGTTTAATTTCCCTGCAGCATCTCCATGCTCGGAGCCACGGCACTGACACTAAAATACATTTTTTTTGCCAGGAACACGTTTGTTTTTTGTGCTTCCCCGTCCTCACTGTTTGGCCCAGGTGAAGCCACGGGAAGGTGTCTCCGTGGTTTATCAGATGTTTTCGGTTTTTGGGATCGCTCAGCCGGGATTAAGGCAAACACAAACCATCTGTCAGGCTGAAGCGAGGTCGGGAAGATCATTTTGGAGAGCCAAGGACAACAGAGGATTTATTGGAAGGATGCTGCATTCCTCCTCCGAGGGAGGCCGCTGCGGAGGAAGCTGGACCCTGCTGCACGTACCGTGAAATTATTGGAAAATATGCCACTTAAAAAATTTTTTATATTCAAAAAATTTTAAAAATTTTGTTCTCCTTTGCCACGGAGAAAGGGTTTCAAAGTTTCTTTCCAGGGCCAGTTTTGGTGATGAGAGGAGGAGCTGCTCCCCATCCCATCCTGGGTTTTTAATACTCCAAACGCTCTGTTTTTGTGGATAATTCTCCAGCTAATTTGGCAGGATCTGCACGGTGATAGAAAACAGTAAAACACTCCAAATGACACGTTCTGGACAGTTCCTTATGCTCTCTCTGTGCTGCTTCACTGAAATTCGAACTGAAATTGTGTTCAGAAAAACTTCCAGCGTGTCCCCTCCCCTCCCTCTGAGCGGTCACTGCTGATTGTTTCCAGCCCTGCTGGGTTAAAATGAATGGAAATGATTAAAGAAAGAATAATCTGGGGGCACCTCCAAGAGCCCCCTCTGTCAGATGAGTGGGTCAAAAACTGCCCTGGGGATCCTTCCCTCAGGGTTATGGGATGGGATGGGATGGGATCAGATTCCTTTTTCCTGTTGGGAAGTGGTGAGGATGGATGGGCTCTGCATTCCCATCATGTTCCTCTTCTTCAAATCCATCCCGCAGAGGGAGCCTGAGTCCCTGGGGAGCCGTGGATCAGTGTGAAGGACCGGGGGAGAAGAGGAAAAGAAAGGTGAAAATCCCAGAATTTGTAGAGAATTCCTTGAAAGGAGACGTCTTGGAATTTCATTATATTAAAAGCAGTAACATGGACAGTCTGAGGAAGGGAGAAGGGAGAACAGAGGGAGGGAAGGGAAAAGGGAGCAGGGAAAAGGGAAAAGGGAGCAGGGCAGGTCCCCCTCCTGGAGAACCCCAATTCGGGCACAGCTTCCCTCCTGAGCAGTCCCAACACTGCCCAAGATTTCCCTCCCTCCCAGTTTTCCACCCCGTATCCCATTTATTTATAAATATCTGCAGCGTCCTTAACAGGTGCCAGGAAGGAGAGGCAGAAAAAGGCCCGTGTGTGGGAGAACTCTGCAAAAACAGAATCTGCCAGGCTTCCTCTGTGGGACAGCCATGCCCAGGGGCTGGGAGCAGGGAGAAGGGAGAGGGGAGAGGGAGAAAGGAAAAGAAAAAAGGGAGAAGGGAAAAGGGAGAAGGGAATAAGGAAGCTGTGTATTAGCATGAAGGACCAGGAGAGAAGGGGAAAAGGGTGAAAAAAACCCAGAATTTATAGGGAATTCCTTGAAAGGAGACAAGCATTGGCAGTACACAGTGATGGAAGCATTAACATGGACAGTCTGAGGGATTACAAGAAAAAACCACATTTTTTTTGAAGTTTCACACTCCTTTCTGCATCATTCCCATCACTTTCCTCTCCTTCCTGGGCTGGAGATGCAAATCCATCCCACAGAGGGACCCTGAGCCCCCGTGGAAATTCAGGGAGCAGACAGGACGTTTGTGACCCTCCTTTGTCGTGGACATTTGCGCTCCGGCCGCTCTTTCATGGCTCAGGAATGGCCGCAGCCGCTCCGGAACAAAAGTCTCTTATCCCCCGAAGAGCTGGGGATTGTTTGGGTGGCTTTAGCCACCCTCTGTAGCCCTGGGGGCCGCTGGAATGGCAGCAATGTCCCCAGGCTGGCGGGGGAGGGAGGCAGGGATTTTTTGCTTTTGATGTTAATTAGGTTTTCTTTTTATTTTTTTTTCATTAGACTAAGTATTTCTGACTATACTTTTGGGCTGTAAAACTGCACTAATTACTGCCCTAATTACTGCCCTAATTAGTGCCCTAATTACTGCTGGGACTCAAAGAATCGGGGACAGAAGGTGAAATAAATGAAACAGATGCCACAGCAGCGTCCTGGGTGAAGGAATCCGATCCCCTCGGCTTTGCCCGCTCCTCCCTGCGGACAATCCACACCCAGGAGTCTCCTCTGCATCCCTGCAGGATGCTCCAAATCAGTTTTTCCTCTCTCCCAGATGGACAAATTTGGGAAACTGCAGCTGTTGAGGGAGCTCTCAAAGCCGGGAATTTGCTGTTGGAAGGGAAGCAGCTCCTTACGTCGGTGGAAATTCCTCAGGAAGCGCAGCTCTAAGGAGATCCTCTCAAATTTGGCTTTTCCCGGCCGTCTGGGCTTTCCTGACAGGATGGAGACAGGGCAGAGGAGTCGAGCAATAAGGAAAAGAATCCACTCCAAAGAACAGCTTTTGGCTAAAAATGGAACAATTCATCCAGAGCTTGTGCTGCTCTGAAGTGGCTCCAGTTCTCAGAGATGTTTGGGTTCCTGGCAGGCAAAGCGAGGCCACGGGGGAAAAAAATGCAGCCAGGTCCTGTTTTGTGAAGGAAACGAAGCAAGAATTGAAAATCTTGGAGGATTTCTGACAGAGATTCTCAGGATGAACGTGAAATGTTCAGGGACATCGAATTTGGAGGAATTATGAGCTGCACGGAAATTAAGGTTCAGCCGGGCTGTTGGGATCGGGATCAGGATCAGTCGCTTGTCCCAAAGCTCTTAAAATTTTCAGCACAAGTTTTGCAGTCTTTGGGAGGAGAATCTGGTCCTAAAGACTTGGGGAATCTTTGCTCGGGATGTGCAGGGCCCACCCGTGTTTGTACCCACACTGCTGGGCAGCTCCTGGCTCTGAGGGATAGGATCTTTGTGTGATTTATGGCAGCTCTGTCACCCCAAACAGGGATTCGGGACATTGGGGACATTGGGGACATCAGGGACAGCAAAGCCTCAGGCTCCAGGAGTCAGTCTGTGTGCTCCTGTCCTGCTGTTTGGGGTTGGGGTGCACGGGCAGGGTGTGATTTGGGGGAATTTTGGACATTCCAGGATGGCTGGGCCGGTGTCCTGCCTGATTTTTGGGGTCAGTGTTTTTGAGCCAGGTTATTTGGGGTCAGAGTTTCTGAGCCAGGTTATTGGGGTCAGTGTTTTTGAACCTGGTTATTTGGGGTAATGTTTCTGAGCCTGGTTTTTGGCAGGGTCAGTCTTTCTGAACCAGTTTTTTTGGGGGGCCAGTGTTTCTGAGCCTGGTTATTTGGGGGATCAGTGTTTCTGAGTAGTCTTGCCTGTTTTTTTGGGAGGGTGAATGTTTCTGAACCTGTTTTTTTGGGGGGTTCAGTGTTTCTGAGCCTGGTTTTTTAGTGGGAATCTGTGGCTCTCGTAGGACAAAAAACCAACAAATTTAAAACAGAACAAGTGTTACGGAGGGAGGGTGCTCCCCCTGATGCTGGCAAGAACAAGGAGAAAATGAAATATTTGAGCTTGAGGAACCCTAAATTCAGGGCTCAGAGCTCAGGCTGCTGAAGCACTGAATTCTTGCACTGAGGGATTTTTTAGGGTGCTTTGGGTTAAAGGAGATCACCCCTAAGCCAGACCTGACCTCACTGAGGAGTCATCTCATCTTCTGAGAAACATAAAACTGCTGAATGCTGCAAGTAAACATTTCTATTTTTGTCGTTTGTCTTCCAAACAAAAATAAGAGATGACTCGAGGCTGAGGGAGTAACTGAGAAGGGGCAAACGCAGGGTCTGAGCCCGGGCTGGGATTCAGGCTGGCATTTCTGGGGTCAGCGAGGTGAAATTGGTGCCCTTCAGCCCCGAGGCTGCAGCTGAGCAGGGATTCAGTGTGGATGAGCTGTTCCTCATCGTTTTATGGACGAAAACCTTGAGCTGGTTGGGGGTGATGTCAGGGTTTGTGTTGCTGCCTAAAAATCAGGCTTAACTGAAGCAGAGGCTAAATTTAAGAGAATGAGGACAGACAACTTTAATCCAGGCCTAACAGGCTCCCTGGTACATAGGGAGACAAAGCCTCCTCCTCTGAGGCTCACCCAAAATGGACCCGAGTCATGAGATCTTCACCTTTTTTTATTATTAATTTTATAATTATTTTATTATTATTTTATTTATTCTGTCTTATGAACACATTGAGCCCCAATTCTCCAATTCCACCTTCAGGTGATGATGTCCCCCACCCCAAACTTGCTCCCTCCAATTCTCTGTTTTTCCATATTTTGGGGTGCTGAGGCAGTGAAGTTTCCTTGGATTCAGCTCAGAGAGGAATTGTTTCATCTAAAGATGGGAGAATGGTAATTTTAAGTTTTATAATAGAGAAGTGTAAGAATAAAGATGCATGAAAATATAGAAACTAAAAATCCTGAGGCACCAGAGCATCTCAGCAATCCCTAAGCCAAAATTGGGCTGAGAAGAGCTGGGTGAGGTCTCCCCTTCCACCCCAAGCTGTGTCCAGTTGGATTTCTGGCCTTTTAGGTGGCTTCCCACCACTTCTGGGGCTGCACAAACCTTTCCTGGATCTCCAGGGGACATTTCCACCCTCCTCACCCTCCTCATCCTCCTCCTCATCCCCCCAAAGCCGCCCCACTCCCTTCCCTCGAGGGAAATTTCCAAAGTGCCACACTCAGATCCCTCAGCAAACAAACCAGGCTGTGTTCCCGAAATCCTGTTTGTCCCAGCTGCAGGAATTCCTCTCCAAGAGGAGGATGTTGAATCTCTTCAGAAATCGGGGGTTGTTTACATCCCCAGAATATTCGCTAGGGCGGCGGCAGGGAAACCTCTGGAGCTTTCCTGAGGGCTCCACAAAATCATAATTAAAATGGGGTTGTTTGGTTGGTGGGGGTTTATTTGGGATTTTTTGGGGGTTTTTCTTACATCCATCATTCCTGAGCCCCAGCAAAATCACAATTAAAATGTGGTTTTTTTGGTTGGTGGGGGTTTTATTTGGGATTTCTTGGGGTTTTTCTTACAATTATTCCCTGTTCCTGGCCATTCTGCATCTTGGTATGGGGAAAAAGTGAATTTATGAGGGAATTTTGGCCAAATCCATGGCAGGTGGAGAATGGGAGCTCGGGAATGATGGAAAGCTGAGATTTAAACAGGAGAAAATCCGGAATGACACCTCAGGCTTCAAAAGAATGCCCTTAAAAACCTGGAATAAAACCCCTTGGTGAGGCTGGCACTGCCACTGCAGGAACTGAGTGATGGAACAGCCCTTGGGATATTCTGTCACCTCCCTGGAGATGCAGATGGGTCCCAAACTGGGAGGGGAACACAAAAAAGTGCCCTCAACTGTCCAAATCTGTGGGATTTTTATAGGATCTTCAGCCTGGTCTGATTTTCCATTTGGCAGATAGGTTTGGACAACTTTTTTCCACTCTGAACACTCCCTGGCCCCTCACTCCTGTCGAGCTTTTTTTACAGTTCCCAAGGGAGAGAAAAGAAAATTGGAGGAAATGTTGCTCACCAGTGTCCAAAATCCCAAAAGCTTCTAAACATCCCCTCTCTGCTGCTTTTCAGCCTTTCTGCTGGTCACTCCCCATGCTAAGGAGACGATGTTTGATGGCTCTCTTCATCTCTGGGTGTAATTTCCCAGATTTTCCCTCTGCTGGAAAAATCTTGGATGTGTCCAGATGGAAAAACCCGCAGTGAAAAGAGGAAAGGGAATTGTTGTCACCTCAGCTGATGAGTGGGAGGTGAATGCAGGTGCAGGGAGAGCCATGGGGAAGGGAATTGGGTTCCATTTCTCAGTGTTCTGCCAGAAATGCCCTGAACGAAGAAGAGATTCCACAGGTCCTAGCGCTACCCTGCGGGTCCCTCCCCCGGCCTGGGGGACACCGGGAGCCCGTGACCCCGGGGAGGGGCAGCTGGAGCCGCCGGAGCCTGAGAGAAGGGGCTGCTGCCCGGTGGGGAAGGGCAGGGAGCGACTTTGGGAGCGACTTTGGGAGTGACTTTGGGAGCGACTTTGGGAGCGACTTTGGGAATGGAGTCGGCACAGGAACAGCCCAGGGATCGTCTCCCTCAGCGTGGGGGTAAATCCGGCCTCGAGTTTGGGACTCTGAGGCTGAACAAACCATGACAAATCCCTCACTGGGTGAGGGACAGGGAGAAAACACCAAAAATCCCAAGGTTTGGCCTCGAGTTTGGGATCCTGAGGCTGAACAAACCATGACAAACCTCTCACTGGGAGAGGGGCAGGGAGAAAACACCAAAAATCCCAAAGTTTGGCCTCTCAGTGCACTGA
>VKON01000160.1:29470-72149 GCA_009741485.1 Malurus cyaneus samueli | reverse complement strand
ACTGAATCCGCTCACACCTCTCGCCAGAGGGGAAAAGCAATCAGGATTTCAAAGAGAGGACTCCAGGATCTCAGAAGGGCAAAGGGCATGAATCGTTTCCACAGGGAGAGACCTCCACGGACATCTCAACAGCAGCAGACAATAAAGAGCATGAATCAGATTTCCAGGAGGAGAACCTCAGGAATCCGTGAAATGTCTTGCGAAGCCAGTTACACCCTCGCTTCCCACCTCCAGGCTGGGACTGGGCAAACTCCAGGGATGTCATTATGGCTTGCCTCAGCTTCCCAGCTGTCTGAGACCCGTTCGGTCTCTCAGGCTTCTGTTCTGGTTAACCGTGGAGCACTGCAATTCCTCTGCTGCCTTTTCTCTCTCAGCGCCGAAGCCCACGAGGAGCAGCGAGTAGCGAGGCGGCTGGGCTGTCCTTCAAGGCTGTGTGGCACGTCGGTATGGGCCGATTTTGGAACGAAATTCCTTCTTGCTCAGTGCTTGTGAAGCCCCCTTTAAGTGGATTTTGGAAGATTTGGTTGGAGATCTCAGTCCTTGATGGGTTTGTTTAGGGAGTCAGGTCTGTCCTAGACAAGATCTGGAGGGAGCTGACAGCACCAAATGCTTGCCAGGTACACGCAGAGCCCAGTTTGGACTCGCCACGTCCTCGACACATTTGTGTTCCTCCACCTCCATCAGCTGGCACAGAGCAGCGCTTTTGAGACAAAAAAGTGATCACCCTGAATGTGCAAATCAACTCAAGGGGCTGGGGTGCTTTGTGCCCACAATCAGCAAATCCCTGCCTGTTTGGGAGCCTTTGGCTCACAGCCTGTGCAGGTGGGGGCATTTTCGTGCTCTGCCTGGCTTTGTGCAGTGCCTGACTGCTGTGACTCTTCAAGGGCTCGTGGGTTTGGGAGGGATTCGCGTTGTTTTGGTTTCTCTTCCAGCCTGATCCCAATACAGTTTGTCTCACCAAAGCTTGCTAAGGGTATGTCCTATCAGTCTTTTTCTATATTTGTCTGTCAGTCTTTATTGCTATTTTGTCTTCTCAGTCTAATCTATTCTTCTCATCATCTTCTTCCTATTTTTCTCTATTTCTGTTGTCTTCATATCTATTTCCAAGGACGATCTCTCCGTCTTGTTTCTATCAGCCGGGATTTGCGGAGGTTCCCTACTGCCACACATCCTTTCTCTTCCTGGGTTCGGTCACTGTGGATATTGGGGGTTCTGCTTGGTCCACCCACATCTTCCTCTCCGTGTGTGCGGGATCACCGTTCGGGTTTGGGGATCTCCTATGCCCACCACATCCCCTCATTCATGTGTGGATATCGTGGTTTGGGGATTCTCCTCTGGGAATCTACTCATCCTGTGTGGATGCACACGGATTGGGGATTCTCCCTTGCTGCTCCAGAGCCCACTCATCCTTCATCTCTGGTTGGCTTCACCGGGTTTCGGTTAGGCTCTTTCTCTCCAACCTCTCCGTTATCTCTGGGTGGGTCGTGGATGTTGGGGGTTTCTTACCCTGCAGAACTGACACCCACTCATCTCTTCCACCGGGTGGGATCACCGTTGGATTTGGGGATTCCTCCCTTTGCCTCCCACAGACCACCTCCTCCATCCCGTGCCCCGCTCCTAAACCAGGTGCATTCCGGCTCTGGCTGTGATGGGGCGGTCTCACACTTCCACGAAGTGCAGGTGTTTTTCTCGAGGGCTGGCTGGGCGCGCGCGTACAGCTCATTGAGTTCGCGGGCAGGTTGCTGACGCTGAACGTCCCCATGTCCATATACTCGCCGCGTGTGCGTCGAGGATGTCTATAGTGATCCGGTCTGGTCCGCCCGGCACGAGCGCCTGGTACGTCCGTAGGGCTACGGCTTCCCGGGTCTGAGATCGGTTTTCGCGCATAGCTCAGTGATTTCGGTGTTGGTGTCCATCAGTGCTGTGTGGCCCGCACTGCCGGCGCTGGCTTTTTTCGGGTGCTGGCTGGTCAGATTTGAGTCAAACGGGACTCTGGTGGGGTGTGTGATGTGGTGTGCTGGTTGGACGTTCCTGGGGGCCGGGTGAAAGGTTGCAAAGTCCCACCAGTCCTTGACTGGGTCATTGTGGGAGCGCGTGGCGAGTGTCCGCAGGACAGGGTCCGCCTCGCTAGTTGGAGATGGGGCCTGGCAGGGAAGGTGAGAGGGAAGGGTGAACCAAACCTTGCACTGAACTGCTAGAAGCTTGGGTCTGTTGCCAACCGTTTCCTGTTTGGGGAGATGGAGGGCCACGGAGTCTGGGGCCCAAGCGCGATCGACAGTGGAATTAGTGTCCCTGGGTTCTTTCAAGGGCATGGAGGTGACTTTTTTATTTTAGCATTATTTACATTTAGAAGGACTGGAAATGTCTTTTATTTACAGCCCTGTATTTTTAAGGCTGGGTGACAGGCGGATGCTTCAAATGACAGGGGGGGGTTCAGCGTGTGTCCTTCCAGCAGGGCTTTTTTGGCGGTTCGATCGAGGTGTTTTCTTATGACCGTTTATATGTAAATCGCCTGAAGGATGCACAGTTCTCCCTTCTAGAGAGATCAATCAATAAAAATCGGGGCAAAGGCTTGGACCATAGGGTACACCAGCGCTAACGGGTTGGGCAGGGGGGTTTTGAGAGTGAGGGCCTCTGTGGTGTGGGGTGAGGGTTGTCTCGTGGTCATTGTACCTCGGGCTGCACAGATGGAACAATTCTCCTTCAGCAGCAGACTCATTACTATTTTAACATATCCGATAGAATCCATTAATAACAATTTAACAATCGAGATCAGGCTCTCCCCGCCAGTGAGCGTTGGCAATGTTGGAGCAGCGCGGACCGCTCGTCCTCCCCTCGGCAGTCCGGGTTTTCTTCCATTCTGTCCTGTCTTGTCTGTCCGCCAACACCGCCGCTCCGTGCAGAGGTGCGGCTGCGCGTTTGTACGCATCGTTTCGCTTCGAATGCTGCTGCTCTCAAGAGCTTCCATCGCTCGGCGAGCTGCCAAATGAGGATTTCTCCCTTTTCGGGGGGAATTTGGAGGATCCACGAGCGATTCCCTGCTTTTTGAACCAGCGGGGATAACTGCAGACCCCATCCCTGCGCTCTGAGCCTGGGGAAGGACACAGGAGAGCGCCGGGGCCTTGGTGTCACCCTGATGTCACCCCGGTGTCACCCTGGTGTCACTCTGGTGTCACTCTGGTGTCACCTTCCGAGCCCTGCCAGGTCACCGCGCAGGGATCGGGAGTGTTTGGAAGAGGCTGATACAGGAGCGAAATATCGCCATGGAAACACAACGCTGCCTGCTGGCTTTTGCGGCAGGAAAACAGCTGGCCAGACTTCCCCGCCATGCTGACAGGAGACATCCGCTCGCTCTCCGCTGGGAGCCCGATGAACGCCGGCTCTGAGCTCGCGGGGCTCGCTTGCGGCCGGAAAGGATCGCGGCCCGTCTGGGTTAACGATGTTTGACACCCCACGGTTGTCCTCTGCCGTGAGAGGGAGAAGGGAGGACCGGGGGAACGCGGGATGTACTGCCCTGAGAGGGAGAAAGCGGATGTCTAGGGAGAAACGCGGGATGTGCTTCCCTGAGGGGAGAGGAGCGGGAGAGCGCGGGATGTACTGCCCTGAGGCGAGAGGAGAGCGGGATGTGCTTCCCTGAGGCGAGAGAAGTGCGGGATGTGCTTCCCTGAGGGAGAGGAACACGGGATGTGTTTCCTGAGGCGGGAGAAGTGCGGGATGCACTTCCCTGAGGGGGAAGAACGCGGATGTGCTGCCCTGAGGCGAGAGAAGTGCGGGATGCGCTTCCCTGAGGGAGAGGAACACGGGATGTGTTTTCCTGAGGCGGGAGAAGTGCGGGATGCACTTCCCTGAGGGGGAAGAACGCGGGATGTGCTGCCCTGAGGCGAGAGAAGTGCGGGATGCGCTCCCTGAGGGGGAACGCGGGATGTGCTGCCCTGAGGCGAGAGAAGTGCGGGATGCGCTTCCCTGAGGGAGAGGAACACGGGATGTGTTTTCCTGAGGCGGGAGGAGTGCAGGATGCGCTTCCCTGAGGCGAGAGGAGAGCGGGAACGCGGGATGTGCTTCCCTGAGGGAAGAGAAACAGAGGAACGGGGGATGTGCTTCCCTGAGGGGAGAGGAGCGGGAGAAAGCGGGATGTGCTTCCCTGAGGGAGAGGAACGCGGGATGTGCTTCCCTGAGGGAGAGGAACGCGGGATGTGCTTCCCTGAGGCGGAATCTCCCGGCCTCCAGGAGCCCTGGCAGGCTGGGATGGGCATCTCCTGACCACAGGACTCACCCGTTCCCTGTCAGAGTGCCTGGAAGGCAGACGGCACTGACACAGCACAGCCTCTGCCTCTGGAGCGGGGCACCATCCTGCTGGAATGCCAGAGCTGGCCCTGGCACACGCCCTGGAGGTCTCAGCATTGTTTCCAACCCACAATTTCAGCTGGGCAAATGCCACACGCTGCCGGGGCAGCAGGATGGCAGGACAATGGGAACGGCTGCTGCCCGGGGGGACTTGGAGCGCTGTGACAATGGCAGGAGCAGCGACAGCATTGCTGCCCCACCCTGGGACATCGAGGGACAGGAGCCAGCGGCCTGGGAGAGCCTGACAAAGGGGACATCGGGAGAAATCCTCATTTGGCAGCTCGCCGAGCGATGGAAGCTCTTGAGAGCAGCAGCCACTTGCGTAAGCGAGGATTTGCTGGTTACAAACCGCCGCAGCCGCACCTCTGGCACGGAGCGCGTGTTTGTGCTGGATCAGGACAAGGAGCAGGGACAGGGATGAGGGAATTGAAAACCCGGACCTGCAGGGGAGGGACGAGTCCGTGTCCGGTCGCTTTCTCAGCATTGCCACGCTCCTGGTGCGGGGAGAGCCTTGATCTCGATTTTTTTAATTAGTTTTTATTTTTTAATGGATTCTTATGGATTTTTTTTAAATAGTTTTATGGATTCTTTCTGCTGAATGGGAGGAATTTGTTTCCATCTCGTGCGAGGCTGAGTGTTACAAATGTGACCACGAAGGACAAACCCTCAGCCCCACCCACAGAGGGTCCCTTCAGCTCCAAAATTCCCCCCTGCCCACCCGTTTAGCTGCTGGTTTTGTTAACCCTATGGTGCCAGAGCCTTTGCCTCGATCTCTTTCAGGGCTGAGTGTTACAGATATGACGGTGTTTGCATGAAGGAAAAACACCTCTGGGAGTTCTGGAACCCCAAAAAACCCTGCTGGAATGGCACACCTGAACCTCCCCCTGTCAGTTTGAAGGCATCCCTTGCCCTGTCACTCCATGCCTTATAAATAATGCTTGTAAATAATAATGACATTTCATGTCCTTGTAAATTATTGTAAATAATGCTTATAAATAATAATAATGTCACTCCATGCCCTTGTAAATAATCCCCTCCAGGGAACTTTAATTTCTCCATTTCTGTCTGATCTCTCTTGGTGCTCCAGGAGCTCCGTTGTGCCTCTGCCATCTTCCCTCAAACCCTGGGGTTTGGCACAAGATTCCCAAGCTTTCCTAGCAGGTTCAGTGCAGGTTTTGGGTTCACCCTTCCCTCTCTCTCTGTCCCCTGCCAGGTCCCATCTCCAACAGCGAGGGCGACCTCCTGTTCCTGCTGGACAGCTCTGCCAGCGTCTCCCACTATGAATTCTCCAGGGTCAAGGACTTTGTGTGGGACCTTTTGCAACCTTTCACCTTCGGCCCCAGGGACGTCCAGACCAGCATCATCCACATCAGCACCACTCCCACCATGGAGTTCCCGTTTGACCAATATCTGACCAGCAGCACCCTGAAAAAAGCCATCGGGGCCACACAGCAGCTGATGGGTGACACCAACACCGGCAAAGCACTGAGCTATGCCAAGGAAAAACTCTTCAGCCGGGAGGCCGGAGCCCGGCCGGACGTGCCCAAGGTGCTGGTGTGGGTGACAGACGGATTCTCCAGCGATGACATCTCGGAGCCCACACGGCTGCTGAAGGACATGGGGGTGACCGTGTTCATCGTCAGCACCGGCCGCGGGAACTTCATGGAGCTGTCGGCCGCCGCCAGCCAGCCCTCAGAAAAACACCTGCACTTTGTGGATGTGGATGACCTGCCCATCATCAGCCAGGAGCTGCGGGATGGCATCCTGGGTAGGTTGGGCTGGGGGGCACTGGGGATGGGGATGGGATGGTGTTGGGGTCTGTGGGATGGGCAGAGGGAGAATCCCCCAAATCCCACGGTGATCCCCACACAGGGGATGAGGATGGGATTGTGGTGGCCAGAGGGAGAATCCCCCAAATCCCACGATGATCCCTACACAGGGATGAGGATGGGATTGTGGTGGGCAGAGGGAGGATCCCCCAAATCCCACGGTGATCCCCACACAGGGGATGAGGATGGGATTGTGGTGGACAGAGGGAGAATCCCCCAAATCCCACAGTGATCCTGACCCAGGGGATGAGAATGGGATTGTGGTGGGCAGAGGGGGAATCCCCCAAATCCCGGGTCTGAGTATAAACCAAGGACTGTGAGAGATCTGGGTCCCTTTGGAATATAGAACTGAGTAGGAAAAACAGGAATATATGATTGAGAAGGAAAAATAGGAATATAGGATTGAGTACGATGAATAGGAATATAGGACTGAGTAGGACAAATAGGAATATAAGACTGATCATGACAAATAAGAATATAAGACTGAGTAGGACAAATACCCTTCTGCAGAGCTGTTGGTGAGACAAACTTGTATTCGTGTGGAGTTCAGCTGGGAATGAGGAACTCAAACATCTGAATCCCTCCAAAGCCCACGAGCCTTTGAAATGAGTCACAGCAGGTCAGGCATCTGCACAAAGCCAGGCAGAGCACAAAAATGCCCCCACCTGCACAGGCTGTGAGCCAAAGGCTCCCAAACAGGCAGGGATTTGCTGATTGTGGGCACAAAGCACCCCAGCCCTTGAGTTGATTTGCACATTCAGGGTGATTTTTAATTTTTTTTTTTTTTTGGTCTCAAATGCTGTCTGGCTCTGTGCCAGCTGATGGAGGTGGAGGAACACAAATGTGTCGAGGACGTGGCGAGTCCAAACTGGGCTCTGCGTGTACCTGGCAAGCATTTGGTGCTGTCAGCTCCCTCCAGATCTTGTCTAGGACAGACCTGACTCCCTAAACAAACCCATCAAGGACTGAGATCTCCAACCAAATCTTCCAAAATCCACTTAAAGATGGTGTTTGCTGTCAGCAAGCACTGAGGCTATAGGAAAGGAATGTTTCTGTTCCATAAATCGTGCTCCATAGCCTGACTTGGCCAGCACAGCCCTTGGAAGGACAGCCCAGCCCTGCCTCGCTACCTCGCTGCTCCTCGCGGGGTTCTGCTGGCTGCTGAGAGAGGGAAAAGGCAGCAGATTGGAATTTTCAGTGCTCCAGGGTTTAACAGAATCCAGGAAAGGCTCTGAGGAGATCTGATCTGGGTCTCAGGACAGGCTTGGGAAGCTGAGGGCACTGCCATGAAGTGGGATCATCCCTGGAGTTTGCCTCAGTCTCACAGGTGCCTCTGGATTTGTTGGGAATGCTGAGGGTGTTACTGTGACTTCGCAGACTTTCCACGGATTTCCTGGAGGTTCTCTCTCCTTTGGAAATCCTGATTTCATTCTCTTTTTTTGTCTTTTGCTGTGTGAGGATTTCCTGGAGGTTTTCTCTCCTTTGGAAATCCTGATTTTGTTCTTTTTTCCTCCTTTGCTGCGTGAGGAGGTTGGAGCTGGATTCAGTACCCCAGTAACCCTTTCCACAGAATCCTCTGGGTGTAGCAATTCCTGTTTCCAATCACAATCGTTTCACCAACCACCCCCAGGGACTGTTTTCACCCAAACACCCACCCACTTCTGTCCCATGTGAGAACTGGGCAGCACCACTAACCCCCCACAGTCACCTCACAACCCCCCAGCTATTTTATTTCAGTGGTTATTCAGCTTTTAGTGCATCCTGAATCCAGATTAGACAACATAATATCCCAAAAAGAGAGAAATCTCCCGCAGCATGAGATTGTGCTGAAGATCACAAGATGTGCTAAGGTCACAACTGCTCTGCTGTGCCTTAGGGCAGCATCCTGTGTATCCAGAGTGCAATCCAGAATTTTAACAGGTCCAAAAGCTACCAGGCTGGTGTTTTAAAGGGAGGTGAGATTCCCACATGAATGCAGGGGTTGGTGCTTTAAACCAAGTGCCAGACATTGGTAACATCACCTGATTTCATCTTAGTAAAGCCACAAAAATCCTCTGTTCCCTGGCTGGAGAAGGCAGCCCTCAATCAGCACCTCTCCTGGATAGCAGGGACAGGCAGGATCTTGGCAGGCAGGAGTTGGGCCTTTCCAGCTCTGGAATGGCCCAGACTGGTTTAATTATCACCGTTATCTCATCTGCATCTCCTGCTGTTAAAAAACACTGGAGGCTTTTGTGGAGGCACAAACGAGCTTTGTCAGGAGTTGTTCTCCTGCTTCCATTATCTCCTTTCCAGGAACAGGGGGTGCTTCCTGCCTGTCCCACAGATATTTCAGCATGGGGCTCCTGCCAAGCTGCTGCTGCCTCAGGTGGGCTGGGAAAAATTCAGTGTCCATGGAAGAGTTTGGTATCCACAGGGAAAGACTCCTGAGATGGGGTGGAGCTGAAACAGCTCCAGTGGTGGTGGTGCTGTGAGGAGGGGAGCGGGACAGGGATGGGGATGGAGGGAGGGATGGATGGATGGACACGGGGATGGATGGATGGATGGATGGATGGATGGATGGATGGACAAGGATGGATGGATGGACAGGGATGGATGGAGAAGTGTTGTCCCCTCTCCCAGAATGTCCAACATGATGGAGAAGAGAGGCCCCCCCCCTCCCAGAAAATAAATCCTCATGGAGAAATGTGGTCCCATATCCTACAATGTCCATTCTGATGGATAAATGTGCTCTCCTCTCCCACAATGTCCACCCTGATGGATAAATGTGCCCCTCCCCTCCCACAGTCCTCCCCCCCTCCCATATCCAAGCAGGTAAATAAAACCAGGAAGCAGAAATAATTTGTCCCAAATCCCAGCTGCAGCTTCTCAGAGGAGGGACTATGGACTTGGATGAGGATAGGTTCTGCTGCTGCCTGGCTGCATTTCTCACCCTCCTCACAAATCCAGCAGCATTCCTGCAAGTCTGATCCTGATCTCCCCAGAGCCCATGGGATGCCAACAAACTTGTGGCTGCAAAACCCTGCTTGGAGCCACTGAGAGGTGGGAGGCGAAGGGAAAATGTGTCCCGAGCTGGAGAGGCAGGAGGTGGAGGGAAAATGTGTCCCAAGCTGGAGAGGCAGGAGGTGGAGGGAAAATGTGTCCCGAGCTGGAGAGGCAGGAGGTGGAGAGAAAATGTGTCCCAAGCTGTCCCTGAGCGTCACTCAGCAGGCACTGGCTGGGTCTAGGACAGGACATTAACTCTCAGCTTCCCTCTGGGATCCACCAGTGGCTGGGAGCACATTGTGGATGTATTTTCTGGGTTTTTTCCCCTCTTTGTATGCTGAAGGCATCTGGGGCCTGGCACAAGGGGCAGAACTGTCTGCTGCGGGGATCCTGCCCCCTGTCCTTTGATCTGCCCCTTTTATTCACACCCTCCCTGCCTCCACGCTCACTTCTTTCCGTTCCCTGAGCTTTTGGCAGGATTTTGGGCAGGAATTTTGGCAGGACTGAGGCCTTTCCTGTGCTCCCTGTTCCTCCATGCTCGGCCCCTGGTGTTTGTGGGGCTCAGGGAAGGGTGCAGCGCCCCAGGACTGCTGCTCCTGCCTCCCCCTCTCCCCGTGGGTGGAGTGCTGCTGGCTGGGATGGGCATGGAGCAGGGAAATGTTCCTGCCTGCCTGGGAGAGCCAGGGAACAGCTCAGAGGAAAAACTGAGACTGTTTGCTTTGGTACAGGGAGGTTGGCAGAGCCTCGGAGGAGGAGGGCTGATCCTCTCCTGCTTAAAGGATGAGTCTGCGAGTGAAAATAACCCCGTCTTGCAGGTTTGGGAGGAATTTTGTGCCTCTGTGCAATGCAGAGCTGGTGAGAGCTGCCTAGAGAGCTCTGTGAGTGTCTCAGCATGATAGGGAGGGTTTATTGTAAGGATTTAGGAGCACTTCAAAGTTAAAAAAAATCCTTTAAAAACAGAAAAGCATTTTTATGTGTTCCTATGCCACTTCCCCGGAGCTAGAAACAAAGTCGTGTGTGTTTCTGGAAGACCAGAAAACAGTGGAATTCTGCCCAAAACGGGCTCAGAAGACCACGCATGTCAGCAGGGTCAAGTGGCAGAGAGAGCTGGGGGAGCTGCCCAGCACCACAAGAGGTATTTGTGCCTGGCATTTGGGGTCTGGAAACCCAAGGTAGCAGGAGCCTTGAAGAGAAGGCCCCTCTGTGCAGGGGCAGCGAGAGGTGAGGTGGCACAAGAGGGCTCTGAGTGTTGAATGTCACCGAACAACGGAGCTCTGTGAAACCCCGCAGGGAGTGACCTCAGCTGGGATGGGTCCAGCTGGCTCAGCAGTGCTGGGCAGTCCCCGGCTGCTGCCCTTTCCTGCCCACTGGGACAGGCAGAGAGCAGCAGAAATGAGTTCTTCACACTCTGGGCTGCTCCTTGTACAGGAATTCAGTGGTTTGGCTTCACTGGCAGGTGATTTCCACAGGGATTTCCACACCTTGTTTGCTCCAGATGTCAGTGGTGCTGTCAGCTGCAGAATGGCTGGGGTTGGAGGTGTCCCAGTGCTCTGTTTTGGTGTCAGTAGTGATTTCAGGACTGGGGTTGCAGGTGTTCCATGCTCTGGTTTTGATTTCTGGCCACTGTCCTGTTCCAGATGTCATCCGAGCCAACCGGCTCCATGCCACAGATGTCACCTCCAGCAGCTTCCGCCTGATGTGGCCCAAACTCCTGTCCCAGGAAAGTGGCTACTACACCCTGGAATACACCCCAGTGGCTGATGTGGGGAGGAAGAGGACCCAGCAGGTGTCTGGGGCTGTCACCAGCCTCGTGCTGAGCGATCTCGAGCCAGAAACCACTTATGAGGTGGCTCTGATCCCTGAATCCAACGTGCACTACTTCCCACCCCAGACCACGAGGGTCACCACGCTGGCAGGTAAAACGGGCATGGCTTGGGCACATTGCCTTGCTCTGGGGACAAGGAGATGATCCCTGGCTCCTGCCTGAGGCTGGAGGGTGCTGGATGTTGATACTTATCCAAGTCAGCAAAGCCCAAAGGAAAAGAGTTTCTCTTTTACCCTTTTTTCCCTCCTTTTTTTGCCCACAAAAAACCTAAGGGAAGCCTCTGTTTGAGATGGAAGGAGTGGGGAGTGCTCAGAGCAGGAAGCAGCTCCTCTGTGCAGAAAAGAACTCAGATTTATGCTGGATAACAGCCTGCAATCAGGTGCCAAACTGAAAACCTGGGCAGGGGTGGCAAAGTCAGAGTGGGCTTGTACAAAATATTAATTTTCTGTCTGCAAGAACAACCCTGGCTTAGCTGTTCTGCCCACAAAGTAAAATCCTTTTTTTCTTTGGCTTGGATCAGTATCACCATCCACTTGCTGGGTTGATTTTAACACCCCATCCTTCAAGCCCAATGCGATGAAACTCAAACTCACATCTCATTCATATCTCTTTGCAATCCTTCCAGAGGAAATCAGCCCAGTGCAGGTGCTCATCTCCGAATCTGGCCCACGCAGCTTCCACGTGAGCTGGGCTCCCCTGCTGGACAGCGTCCTCAGCTACCGGGTGCTGTACGGACCTCTGCCGGGGAACGCGGTGACGGAGCTCCAGGTGGACGGGAGCCACAACAGCACCGTGGTGGAGCAGCTGGCACCCAACACCACCTACCTGGTGACAGTGACGGCCATTTATAAATCTGGCAAGGAGAAATCGCTGTCAGCCAAAGCCTGCACCCAGGAAGGTGAGCGAGGCAGCACCCTGAGGTGTCCCCAGAGGGTCGCCTGTGCCTAGGGGGAAGGTGCAGTGGATGGGGTGGGGTGCAGGGGGAAAGCAGCTCTGGGTGTGCCAGGGTGCAGCAGGTGTGGAAAGGCTGGAGGAGAATCACACAGGGAGTGACAGAACCTGAGCTGATGGGGCAGTCACAGCCAGAATGGACCTGGAGATCCAGGAATCTCCCTAAAATAGTGAAAAACCCTGCCTTTCCTGTCCCCTTTGTGGCTGCTCTGGGGCAGTCACAGCCAGAATGGACCTGGAGATCCAGAAATCTCCTTAAAATAGTGAAAAACCTGCCTTTCCTGTCCCCTTTGTGGCTGCTCTGGGGCAGTCACAGCCAGAATGGACCTGGAGATCTAGGAATCTCCTTAAAATAGTGAAAACCATGCCTTTCCTGTCCCTTTGTGGCTGCTCGGGGCAGTCACAGCCAGAATGGACCTGGAGATCTAGGAATCTCCTTAAAATAGTGAAAACCATGCCTTTCCTGTCTCCTCTGTGGCTGCTCTGGGGCAGTCACAGCCAGAATGGATCTGGAGATCTAGGAATCTCCTTAAAATAGTGAAAACCATGCCTTCCTGTCCCTTTGTGGCTGCTCTGGGGCAGTCACAGCCAGAATGGACCTGGAGATCTAGAATCTCCTTAAAATAGTGAAAACCATGCTTTCCTGTCCCCTCTGTGGCTGCTCTGGGGCATCACAGCAGAATGGACTGGAGATCTAGGTATCTCCTTAAAATAGTGAAAACATGCCTTTCCTGTCCCCTTTGTGGCTGCTCTGGGGCAGTCACAGCCAGAATGGACCTGGAGATGCAGAAATCTCCTTAAAATAGTGAAAAACCCTGACTTTCCCTCCTGTCCCCTCTGTGGCTGCTCTGGGGCAGTCACAGCCACCTGGAGATTCAGGAGCCTCCCTAAAGAAGGGGAGGTTCAGACTGATTTTATCCCTGCACCAAACGAGGTTAGGGCTGAGCTCCTTTCCTGGGGAGGTTCAGATTGATTTTATCCCTACACCAAATGAGGCTGAGGCTCAGTCCTTCACTGGGGAGGTGCAGATTGATTTTATCTCTACACCAAACGAGGTTGAGGCTCAGTCCTTCGCCGGGGAGATGCAGATTGATTTTATTCCTCCACCAGCCCACTTGGCTGGCAGATTCCCCTCGGGAGGAGCAGGGAACGCTCGGAACCACCCTGGAACCCTGTCCTGCGCTAACACGGCCCTTCTCTCCCCAGAGGGCTCCCGAGTGAGGCACCTCCGCTTTGAGGACGCGGGTCCCAACAGCCTGAGAGCGTCCTGGGACTCAGCCGACGGGGCGGTGCTGGGTTACCGGGTGCGGTGCCGGCGGCAGAGCGGCCTCTCCTCGGTGCTCAGCGTGTCCCCGGAGGTGCGCAGCGTTCTGCTGACCGAGCTGCCCTCGGGCACCACCAGCACCGTGTGTGTCAAGCCCGTGTACAGCGAGCAGCCCGGCAAGAGGCTCTGCCGCACGGTGCGCAGGCAGCCAGGTGAGCAGGGGACAGGGAATGTCCTCGGCCAAGTGTCCCCAGGGACCCCGAGATCGCATAGGGGTCCCCAGGGCTGGGATATTCCATGCTCATCACCCTTCTTCCAGCTTTCACTGGGCTTTTCCTCCCATTTTTAAGAGTAAGACTCCTCCTAGTGGAGTTTATCGCACGCAGGAGGAAAAGCGCGCAGTGGAGTTAATTTGGGTTAAGAGGGGCGGGAATAAAAGCTGGCATGGGCAGTGGAAGTGCTGTTTAAAAGTCATTTGAATTCCTGGCTACCCTTCACTGCCCAGCGTGGCAGGGAGCAGTTATTAAGCCAGTTTTTAAGGCAGGAGTAGGTAACTATTAAAAGTTATTAAGACAGGAGCAAATAATTATAAAAGCCAGTTTTTAAGACAGGAACAGGTAATTATTAAAAGTTATTAAAACCAGAGCAGATAATGATTAAAGCCAGTCATTAAGACACAACACATCTGCTTTCTTCCTTCTGCTGCCCAAAAGTCACTTTTTGTCAAGGAACATTGAGGATTACTGCTAGGATGGAGTCAGAGCTAAACACAGCAATGTGGCTGGGCAGAAGCTCGGCCTTTTACCCAACAAAAGCATTTTTATTTGAGAGCAAAAATGACCACGGGGGTGAGATTTCTGCTCATGGGTGGGTAAAGCTTGACTTTGCATTCCTTGTGTTTCTCCAGCCACAGAGGCCCAGGGATACAAGCACAGCCAGAGAGCGTGACAGAGCACAGCGAGCGGATTCCCAGCACTGCAAGGGATCTGGCTTGGACACGGACTTGGACAAAAAAGAGGAGCCAGGGGAGGAAATCCCTCATCTCCCAGCCTGTGCTGTCCCCTGAGGTGTCCTGCTTGTCCAGCCCACAGCCTGTCCTCAGCCAAGCTCTCCCAAAGCTGAAAGGTTTGGCTTGGCTGGCTGCAACAACCAATCTGACCTAAAAGATGCCAAATCTGTGCCCATTTTATCTAAAGATGCCTGGCAAATAACAAACAGAAGGCAGAGGGGTGAATCCTCACTGTTGCTTGCTTGCTGCCCGTTCTCTATTTATGAAAGGTGGATAAAGTTTTGTTTTTGCAGCTCATGAGCACGTTCAGGACTTTCATCCGGGTGCTCAGAGAAAGATTCCACATGGCCAAATCCATTCCTGCTGCTAACAGCTGCTGAATCTGGAGTGTGAGGGAGCAGGGAGTTAAAAATCCTGGGAATGTGCTTCCCCTGCAGGGCTCTCAGCCCTCAGCTGAGCTCAAGGAGCAGCAGAGTCCAGAAAATTCAGACAGCAAGAGCACCTAAAGCACTTATTTTTATTTCTAATTCACATACCAGTGTGGTCCTGCCTGGATCATCACCACTGGATTGCTCTGGCATTCCTGCAACCCCTTTTCACCAAATGGGACTCTTGTTGTCTTAATGGAGATTAATTAACCTGTGACTGATTACAGGCAGTAAATCTCCAGCACTATCATTCCTCTCACAGCACAACTCTGGTGTCTTGTCTTGGGCTTCCACCCAGTGCTAAGCTTGAGCTACACTTAAAAATCAAGGATTTAAACACTTTAAAAAGATCTTTTTAAGGGAGAAGAGTAAATTTGGTGCTTTCCCTTTGATCCCAGGCTTGAGCTTGCTGTCACTAAACTACTCTGGAAAGGGGAGCTGTAAAAAAAAAAAAAAAAAAAGGCAAATTAATTATAAATACCTTGTGACCAAGCAAATGGTTTCAAAGTTCAGGGCTTAGGGCTGTAAAGAAATGTTTATATTTCTCTGCTAAACCCCAGCATCAGGGGGAACACCCTCCTTCAGTAACACTTGCTCTGTTTTAAATTTGTTGCTTTTTTGTCCTACATGCTGAACTTGTTTTCAAAGTTGTTGGAGAGCCCCTTGAGGCATCCCAAACCTTTCTTAAAACAGCTCTTTTTGAAATTTTATCCCTGATCTCCTCTTCTGAGCAAGGAATCCTTCATCTCCACCTTCATGAGGTGTTTTCCTTGGGCTGCCTCATCCAGGAGGAAGGGATGGAAAAGGAATTGAGTCATTCATTAACTCTACAAAGAGATTTTCACATGATTCGTGCCCTCCTTTGGAATGTGCAGTTTGTGACTGATTAATCTCAGTGGAGAAGGGGTGATAAAGCCCCTGAAAGAGCTCATGTGATGAGATGATTCTGTTTGTTCTTGCTGTAGGACACAAATTCAGTTTGCACAGCTCCCTGCATAGTTAATTAATCCATTAATGTGTCATCAACCCCCCTTCATTTGTAACACACCCTTTTTGAAGACAATTAAATATAAATACAAGAGCTTCTGAATGGTTCCTTTGTGCTCCATGGTGAAAACAGCAAATCTGTGAATTGTGGGTTTTGTTCTAAGGGTTGAAAAGCTGGCATTCACAGAATTATAAAAGTTGGGGAAAGCTGAGATCACCACGTTAAATCATTGTGATTTTAAAATGACTGGGAAGTGAATGTTCCACCCATGACTGCATAGTCTGGGTTACAGGAAATTTCATCCCATCCCTCAAAAAACGTGTTGGAAATGTAAAAATAGAAAAATCCCGGTCTTGGTGAAGTTGCAATTCCAGTAAGAATTGTTGTACAAGGAGCCAAAAAGTCGCTGAAATCTTGGCAGAATTGGTAAATATTTATGAGGAACACAGTCAGGCACAGGGTGGGATTTTTGGGGTGTCCTGTGTGGGGCCAGGAGTTGGACTCTGATCCCTGTAGGTCCCTGTAGATCAAACAACTCCTTGATTCCACAATTCTAAGCATCCATTTGGGAAGAAACATGGAAATTTAAATAAAATAGGATCTCAGAAGGCACCCCCAGCCTGGTGCTGAGGGCTGGGCATGCTCCAGGGGTGTTCTACATTTTACCCCATTTCAGGCTGGAGAATTCCATGTGTCTCTGACTTTCACAGCACTTCCCTTCTCTAAAGCCTTTCCTATCATCTTTCCCATTCCAAACAGTTAGATAAGAATCTGATTTCCATGGGAAATCACACTCTTTATCCCAGATAAACACTGAGATGGGTTTCCCCGTGCTCCCCTTCTGTGTCATTTTCTGTGTCATCTGTGTTGCTTTAGGTCCTGATTTGCAAGGAAATCCTGCTCTTTATCCCAGGCCAGATGGGTTTCCCTTCACTCTCTTTCTACAAAAGCTTTTACCTTGCCTTTCCCATTCCCAGAATTTGCATAAGGAGCTGATCTCCATAGCAAATCCCGCTCTTTCTCCCAGATAACCACATTGATGGGTTTCTCCGCGTTTGCCCTTCTCTTTTCCGCTTTCCCCTCGCCTCTCCCATCCCAAGGAACCGATTCCCAGAGGAAATCCGGGATAACCCCAAGGCCGCGCTCCGCCTCACGGCCCTTAGCAACGCCCCACACTCCCGTTGCTACGCGGAAGCGCCGCCCGCCCTGTTTGTCCTTCCCGGCGCTCCGTCCCATCCGGTAGTCCCGCCCCTCTCTTCGCTCTCATCCAATCAAACCCCACACTCGGCGCCTCTTCTCCAATCAGAACGCGGCGTGGCGCGCTCCGTGGTGACGCACCCTCCACCGCGGGCCAATGGGAGGCCGGCCCGCCCTCCCGCGCATGCGCGCTGGCCGCGCGCGGTCCGCCGCGTGCAGCCGCCGCCGCCGCCCTCATGTCGTGGCTGTTCGGGCTGAACGCGGGCCGCCCCGGGCGGCGGCGGGGACGCGGCACCCGGCGGCCCCGGGACAGGCGCGGGCAGCGGGCTGGCCTCTCCCTGCCGCCCGCCCCGGTGGCGGCGGCTCCGGGGACCGCCAGACGCCCAAGGACAATGGAGCAACTTCGACCGACGGGCCTGGAGCGCGCGCCAGGCGGCGCGGGAGCTGGACCGTCCCGTGAGTGAGGGGACGGGGCGGGAGGGCGGGAGAGCTCCTCGGTGTGCGCTAATGGCTGAAAAGGTGGGGGTGAGGATGGGCCGGGCTCTGCTCCGTGCGGGACACGAGGAACGGGCAGGAGCTGATGCCCGGGAAATTCCACCGGGACGTGAGGAAGAGCTTATTTCATGTGCGGTGACCGAGCACTGGGACAGAGAGCAGAGAGGGTGCGTAGTGTCCCTCACTGGGGGTATTCCCGGAGTGTCCAGACACGATCCTGTGGAGCAGATGGGGCACTGAGCCCATCCTGTGGTACCCCATGTCCTGACCAGGGCAGCCTCAGGCTCCTGCCGTGCTCTCTGGGGCACCAGGATCAGCATTTCCAGTCACTGAGCTCTGAATGCCTCCAACAAGGCTTGGGAAAAGAAAGGGAGACCCTTTATAAGGTCACAAAATGGGTTGTGGAGGGAGCCCATCCAGTTCCACCCCATGCCAAGGGCAGGGACTCCTTCCTCTATCCCAGCTTGCTCCAAACCCCATCCAACCTGGCCTTGGTTGAACCTTGGTTTACCCTTCTCCACAGGGTAAACCTTTCCACAGGAATGCTGAGAAGTTTCATGGCCATTTTTGGGGTTAAATGTGCTCCAGGCTGGCATAGCTGGAGCTGTGAAGATTGAACACTTTGAGCTTCCTCTTTTCTCAGAAAAAACCTCTCACTGTTTGTAATCTTTTCCCATTGTCCAGGCCATGCAAAAGATGCTCTGAGCCTCGCCCAGATGCAGGAGCAGACCTTGCAGCTGGAACAGCAAACCAAACTGAAGGTATGGAATCCCTCCTGCTGGAACTGCTCAGGCAGCTGTTGGATTGGAAGGGACAGAAGCTGAAATCTCTTCTCTGCAGAGGATGAGAAGTTTTTCTGGTTGCTCTTCAGCTTCAGCAAATATTATTGATTTGCCTTTAAAAATAAAGCATTTCTGGAAGGTGAAATACAAGCGAATTTGGCCAATTTGGCTATTCTGACACATATTTGATGGCTTTGATTAAAACTTGTTTGTCCTGAGTGATTTTGTAACTCCTAGAGTATCACTGTTGTTTTTGGGGTAATAACAATGGTGTTCTGCATGTAAAGTAGTTGGGTGAAGGACAAAATTCTCAGGAATTTAGGGATTGTTTGGGTTTTGATTGGTTTGTTGGATGTAATTTTTTAAATTGTGTTTCATCCTGAAATGGTTGATTATGACATTTCTTACCATCATATTTTATGATCATTTTTTAAGGGTACCACTCATTACAGAGGGATTTCTTGGACTATAATTTCTCTATAAAATGATACATTAAATAAATTCCTGATCATTAAAATCTCTCTTTATTTCACCAGGAGTACGAAGCTGCCATAGAACAATTGAAGAATGAGCAGATCCGGGTGCAGGCAGAAGAGAGAAGGAAAACACTCAATGAAGAAACAAAACAGCATCAAGCAGTAAGGGAATGAGGGGGAAGCCAAGTGAGGGGCGACCTTGTTTGTATCTTCCCCTATGGAAAAGGCAATGATGCATTAATTATCCCAATTTTTGGGGCAAGGGGGTTGTGGGGTCAGAGGTGTTTGGGGGTTCATAGGCTGAGCCCCTGTTCTGTCCTGGATTTGTGATGTTGAACTGGATTTGTAGTTGCAGCTCTTCCTCTTGAACTTTTGCTCCCAACTTCTTGAACATCCAAAGGTGGTCGCAGTTTTTCTCCTTCTGTTTCTCTGTTTCTTATTTTTCTCTGCTTTTTGGGATTTTCCTAATGGATTTTTCAGGGAAGCATTGAGGAATACTGGCTTAGCAAGTGTGTCTGTTAGCCTGGACAGTTAAATGGCTCTGAAATTATTTGGATTTCAATCTTAAATAGCTTGAAGCCTTATTTCTTTCAAGTTAGCCAGGAAAAAAACATCTTAAAAGGAGAAATGGTGCAAATCTGAGGGTCTGTTGTGAGCAGCGTTGGTGCTTCCTGGTTTGTTTTAACCCTAAAACAGGGAAAATAAAGGCTGGTCTTTCTGTTAACAGCTCAAATATGGTGCCTTTTTACTCTGAGAGCACTGGATATGAGGGAATTGATTAATGGGAATTAATTTTCCAGCTTGGGGGGAGTTTGCTGGAGCTGTTCATTTGGCACATGGTACTTTCACCCTGCCAGAGTTTGGACTTTGAACGGGGCTGGCCCAGAAGCAGCTGCACATTCAGGGGGTGGCTCTTCACCTCCTGCAGCTCACAGGGCATCATTTGAACTCACAGCAAACTCCAGCATGGGTTATTCCTGGAGTTCTGTGTTTTACAGTTGCTGAGGAGATCATTCCCAAGTTGTTCTGCTGAGGAGATAATTCCCAAATTGTTCTGCTGTCCCTGTGTTTGGAATAGAGAATGATGTCACCCCTGGTGCATCCTCCATATCCTCAGCCCACTTCCAGTTCTGTGTAGATAATGTGGGTTTATTTGCCATTTACAGAGTAAAATTGATGAGAGGAATTAATGAGGAACAAGGAAATCCTTATCAAAACCTGAGCCCCTCAGCATATCCTGGCAGTTCTATTGCTTNAAGGAAATCCTTATCAAAACCTGAGCCCCTCAGCATATCCTGGCAGTTCTATTGCTTGCATCACCAGTCCAGATAATGTGGTTTAGAACATGAAAATCTTGGTTTTCCCAGCGAATTCTCCTTTTCTGGGCCAAAAAACACTTGCTCTTTGTTTTAATATCTGTGTTTTCTTAAAATGAAGTCAGACTATAGGGATTTCTCAGCATAAAAGAATTTTTGATGCTGACTGAGGATATTCTGCCCTGTTCATATTCCAACCCAGGATTATTTTTTGTTTGCATGGGTTTTCTCATTTTATTTCGCTTTTTTTCCCCCTGCACAATCCAAACCTGATTTCTTTCAGCTCCAGGCTGTTTTTAAACTCCTTAATCTATGTATTCTGAGTTCTGTTTTCTTTTTTTGAAGAGAGCCCAGTACCAGGACAAACTGGCACGGCAGCGCTACGACGAGCAGATGCGACAGCAGGTAGGATGAATTCCTGCTCTGAGGGCTGGGAGCCTTCTGAAAATGTACTTCAGCTTGAGCTCCAGCTTCTTGAAAACATTTGTAATGCTGTAATTGACATTTGAGGGAGTTTTTGCCACATTAACACGTCTTCTCCTGTCATCTCTCCACGTAGCAACTTGCTAATGAGGAAAATCTGAGGAAGCAGGAGGAATCTGTGCAGAAGCAGGAGGCCATGAGGCGTGGTGAGTCACATTTGTTCAGCTGCTGAGGGTGTGAGGAAGTCCTTGCACTGATCTTTGTGTCCATGCTATATTTAACAAAAACAGATAAATCCCAGCAGTGTTAAAACTTCCAATTCCTTCCAAGGTTAATTTTAGAAAGGGCTGCTCTCCTAAACATCTGCCCTGTTATTGCTGGGTTTCCCAATGAACTGGCAACATCTCCTGGTAGAGCAACTGAAATTCTGGTTTTACACTGGGACAATCTGAAATAAAATAATTTTGAGGAGGGGAGAGAAATGAAACAGCTTCTGGGAGGAATGGTTGAATCTGTATCACCTCATCTCCATCGGTTTCCTGCAGAAAATAAAAACAAAGTTGTAGTGTGAACCTTGCTTAGTTTCTTTTGTTGTGGGGATTGCCAGAATTCCTGTGTTTGCAGAAGTCCAGTGGGATTCCAGTGGGGCACAAGTCTCAGAAGTTTTAAGGCAATTTATGTATGGTTCAGTGGGGTGGGAAGGCAGCTTTGCTCGGAGCACAGATGTGGACAGCTGTGCTGAGCTCTGCTGGCTGCCTGCCATGAGAGAAGTGTGGCCTGAGCAAAACAGCTCAGTGGTGAAACCTTGTAGTACTGAGTTCTTTTACTCCTGTAGGTTTGGGTTATTTCACTCCTGTAGGGTTGGGTTCTTTTATTTTATTTTAGAGTTGGGTTCTTTCACTCTTATTGTAGTGGGTTATTTTATTCCAATAGGGTTGGGTTCTTTTACTCCTGTAGGGTTGGATTCTTTTACTCCTGTAGGGTTGCGTTCTTTTGCTCCTGTAGGATTGGGTTAATTCACTCCTGTAGGTTTGGGTTCTTTTACTCCTGTAGGGTTGGGTTATTTTTACTAGTTTATTCTTTTACTCCTGTAATGTTGGGTTATTTCACTCCTGTAGGATTGGGTTCTTTCACTCCTGTAGGATATTTTATTCCTGTAGTATCCACCTACTCATAGGCACCAAGACATAAAATGTCAAGGTCACCTGTCCAGCCTTCAGGCATCAAGGTGGTGCAATCAGAATTCCTGAAGATGGAGAGGATGCTGGCCATGAAATCCTCATCTCATCTCCTGATTTGTTTCTGTTTTTCTCACAAATTCTCCTTTCACACAATTCTGTATGTCTGAAATAACAGAGCCTCCAAAATCCCATTTGGGACCGGCAGCTCCGTTTCGCTTCTCTTCCTTCCAAGTTCTGCACAGCAACATCCCCACAATTCTGCTGCTCCCTGACATTAACCCAGCCAAAAATTTGACCTCTCTCCTGGTTCTTTTTTCCCATCCAAGCCACGGTGGAGAGGGAGATGGAGCTGCGGCACAAGAACGAGATGCTGCGGGTGGAGGCGGAGGCGCGGGCGCGCGCCAAGGCCGAGCGGGAGAACGCCGACATCATCCGCGAGCAAATCCGCCTCAAGGCCGCCGAGCACCGCCAGACCGTGCTCGAGTCCCTCAAGTAGGTGCAGGACAGCTCTGCTGCTCCTCCAAATGTGTCCCGTGGCGTGGGAGAACCTGGGTTTGTTCCTCGGTGTTGTATCCCCTTGTGCTCCCAAAAACGGGGATGTGTGACACGCTTTAAGCAGCCCGTTAACCGTTTTTCCTCCGTGAAAAGCAGTTGGAAGTCATGGTTCAGTCCTTGCTTAAGATTCAGAATTCCACTTGTGCCATCTGAAGTTAAGGATTACTGAACCTACACTTGCCTCTAGACCAAAAAATCTAAATATTGGGTGCGTTTCCCCACCTTATGATTGGTTCTTTTGCTAATTAGCGCCGCTTCTCTATAAATTTAATTCCTGGCAAATTGAAGAGCTGCTTGAAGCTGCTGAGAGAAAATGCTCCTGCAGGAATAGCTCTGTCCCAGTACCCCAAATGCAGTGGGAACTCTCTGGCTTATCTCGCTACATTGTCACCTGAATGGCAACCACATGGATAGTGATACAATTTTCTTTTATTGTTTGTAGTGATACAATTTTTCTAATATTATTCCAATCTCTGAGACTCTGTAACTCTGCAAATACTCAGTTCTTTTGTTTCCTTGTGTTCTTTCAGCACTTAAACCATAAAGGCAGTCTGCCTCCAAAGGGGTGGGTGTTTAGCTTTGGGACTGGTTAATTTTAGGTCCTTTGAGATTTTGAACAAAAAAAAGCTTTATAATTAAATGCCTGGATTTCAGCACAAAAATATATTAAAGAAATAAATTGATCCCATCATATAGCCAGATGTTTTTCTGGACTTAGTCCCAGCTCAGATGTAGGCATGAGGTGATTATAAATGTATTTTCCATGCTTGCTCACATTTTAATTCTGAGGTGAGCCCTTAGTTAGCTATGACTTGTGATAAAAGTTGTCAATCTGAAAGTCTGCTTTTTAAAATTTATCAATTCCCACCTTGAAATCCCTTTTTCTCCTTCTCTCTTTGCTCTTTGCTTCCCACAGGACAGCTGGGATGCTCTTTGGGGAAGGATTCCGTGCTTTTGTTACAGACTGGGATAAAGTTACAGCCACGGTAAGGTTGGGATATCTGAAAAAAAAATTCCATAAAAGTCTTTCTGTACATGTATGTTAAACTCCTGATTATGTCACAGCTTTATATCTAATTTTGATGTAGCCTAGACAGCACTTAGAGAACTCTTATGTGTGCTGAATAAATTGATTAAAAGCCAGACCAACATCTTTTCACGGGAGCAAAAGAGCATGGCAGTGGCTCCTTGGGACATAAAGTTGTTTCTCAGTGTACTACTTATAGCAAAACTGCAGTAAAAATGTATTTTTGGTAGCATGGCTGGTTAAAATGGAAATTTTGCTTTAAATCAGTCACTGCCATCTGCTCCACCCTCTGATTTTATACACACAGGCTGATACAAAACATCCTTTGCCTGGGAGCAGTGGGGAGAACAAGAAAAGCTTTTAGTGGATCCTTTTGTCATCTGTACCTGGGGTGTCTGCAGCATTCAGAGCTTTTTGCAGATCAGTTCTTGGTGCTTTTAGCTGTGGATTCACTTGACCCAGATACCAATTTCCTGCATTATGGTCATTTTTTTTGCTTCTGACATGCTCTAGTTAAGTGTATTTTTGGAAAGGGGATAGCACAGCTGGAACTCATAATTTCTGTTGCTTTGGAAAGTTACTGTAAGGTGAGAATCAGTCACTTATTTTAGGGTTCCTCTAAATGAGACCTGAATTTTCAGCTCTTCCTGCCTATTCTAAGGGCTGCTCTTTCCCTACTTCTTCCCATCCAAGCAGAACCCCAAAATTTCCACTTCAAGTTTTTTGGGTTTGTTGTGTTTTTAATGGAATTCACTTTATTTATTGATCAGAGACCCATTTCTTTGCTGGATACTTTATGATAAACAGGTAGGCCCTGTAATCTGACTGATTTTTAGAGTTGGCAGTTGGGTTTTTGCTTGATACAGAACTTTTAAAACTCAATTTCTCTTTCTTGTGACATGAACATCAATGAAGTTTAGAAGTGTGAGATAATTCCATCACATCCAGCCAGGCACAGATAACTTTGTTTAGCACTGACTGCTTTATGAGACCATGAGATCATGGCTCTGTTTTTAGAGGGAGGCTGCTAAAAAGGTGCAATCTATTTTGTGTTCTGTATCTGAGCTGAATTGAGCGTGGAGATCCCTCACTTTTTGCACCTTGGAACTCACAGTTCTGAACCCTTGGTGTTTCCATCCAGAGCAGAAGTGATGTCACACATTTCAGTGGAGTGAAAACGAGCAGATGGTGCCTCATGGTTTATTGAACAGAGCCATCCTTGCTGTCCTTGAGGCTTTTGACCTTGCTCTGTGCTTGCAGGACAAGTCAGCTTATTTTAAAAGCAATTGCTGCAGTTTGCTCTTTTCCCTGATATAAATTATTGGCATCAGCTTTAAGCTGACTCCTAAGTCTGGAATCTTTCTGCTTCACTGGCAAATCGATGGGAATGTCTCATCTTGTGGGGTTTCTGAAAGAGCAGCACGATGCAGTGATGGTAATTCCCATGATGGTTTTGGCTTGTTACTCCTTCTGAGCTCCTAATTCCCTGTTGTGCCATCTGAATTTAAGGATTACTGAACCTAGATCTGCTTCTAGGCCAAAAAATCTGAATATTGTATGTGTTTGCCCACCTTGTGTTGGGGCTGGCATGGCTGTCACCTTCAGCAGATGTTCCCTGGCTGTTTCTGTTTGTTCCCTGCTGTGCACTGCTGTGGTGACAGCCACAATTCTGATGTTTTATTGTGAAACCTTGAATTCAGCATCATTTGCTGGTATGCTGAGGGCAGACAGCACCTGCCTGATGTGGTTTTATCCTCATTATTCCATTTATGTGAAAAGCTGGAAAGCCCCACACATTTTCCTGTGCACTTCTGTGGTGGCAGTCACAATTCTGATGTTTTATTGTGGAACCTTGAATTCATTTTCTGGTATGGTGAGGGCTATTCTAGCAAACAGCACCTGCCTGATGTGGCTGTTTCATCCTCATTATTCCATTTATTTGAAAAGCTGGAAAGCCCCACACGTTTCCCTGGCTGCTCCTGTTTGTTCCCCCATGCCTGGGGGCAGCCACAATTCCGATATTTTATCTTAGAATCTTGAATCCAGCATCATTTTCTGGTATGGTGAGGGCTATTCTGGCAAACAACACCTGCCTCATGTTGTTTTATCCTCATTACTCAATTTATTTGAAAATCTGGAAATCCCCACATATTTTTGGGTAGGATGTACTCCTGTTCCCCTGTGGCTGGTGGCTGCCACAATTCCAATGTTTTATTGTGGAACCTTGAATCCAGCATCATTTTCTGGTATGATGAGGGCTATTCCATCAAACAGCACCTGCCTGATATTGTTTTATCCTCATTATTCAATTTATTTGAAAATCTGGAAATCCCCACACATTTTTGGGCAGGATGTACTTTTGGATTGGGAACTCAGTGCTTTACTCATGCTTCCTCTGCCTTTGGCTGTGCAAGAGTGAGACACCTTGAGTGTCTGAGCAGGGCTAAAACACCTTACCAAAAATAAACCCCTCCTGGTCAGCATTTGTCCTGAATCTTAATTCCCCATGCAGCTGCCTTGCCAAGTGGTTTTTTATCCTCATCTTTCTTCCCTTTTTCCTTTGCAGGTGGCAGGGCTGACCCTGCTGGCAGTGGGGGTTTATTCTGCCAAAAATGCCACGGCGGTAGCGGGGCGCTACATCGAGGCACGGCTGGGCAAACCCTCCCTGGTGAGGGAAACCTCCCGGATCACGGTGCTGGAGGCTCTGAAACACCCTTTCAAGGTAAAAATCAGTTTTGTTTTTGTGCTACAGGAGCACACAAAACTCAGGCTGGGACTGTTGTTGGGTTTGAATAAATATAATATTAGGGGTGGTGTGGATGGGCTGAGCTCGCTGTTGTTCTGGAAGATTTTTTAATCCAAATGGTCAAAATGTGGTTGTTTTCTACCTGTGAATAACTGAATTTGTCCTCTCAAGGTTGGTAAACGTCTCACCAGCAAGGCTCAGGATGCCCTTGAAGGAGTTGTTCTCAGTGTGAGTACTCTGCTTTCCTGTCTTGCTCTCTGTGAAGGATGACTTTAGAATCTCAATAAGAGCTGCTGTTTCCTTAAACTCACTTCCAAGGCTGGAATTCCAGCAGTTTTGGAGGCATGGCAGCACCCTTGGGATATTGAGACCATAAATAATCTCCTGTTTTCAGTGTGACATGCTTTAAGCAGCCCATTAACCTTTTTTCCTCTGTGAAAAGCTGTTGGAAATTTTAGTTCAGTCCTTTCTCTGGTGCAGTTTCTCTCTGCAGTCAGCACGTTAAGATTCAGAATTCCACTTGTGCCATCTGAAGTTAAGGATTACTGAACCTAGACTTGCTTCTAGGCCAAAAAATCTAAATATTGGGTGTGTTCACCCACCTTATGATTGGTTCTTACTTGCTAATTAGTGCTGTTTCTCTATATTTGAATTTAATTCCTGGCAAATTGAAGAGCTGCTTGAAGCTGCTGAGAGAAAATGCTCCTGCAGGAATAGCTCTGTCCCAGTATCAGATAAATATAAATACAAATTGATGATTTGTGAAGGAATTAGCACTGCAAAGAGTTGCTGATGTTTTGAAATATCCCTCCCAGGGCCATCCAATAGGAAGTGAACCTTTAGGTTTTATCTGTTCCTATAGTAGTCACTGCACTGCTTCCTGCACTGCTGCTTTTTCTTATGAAAGAATTGTAGCCAAGTGGACAGAAAATCGAGTAAATCCTCACATAGGACAGGAAATGACCCTGGTGTGGAGTCATGAGCAGCTGAAGTTAAGACTTTAAAGCTTGAGCCTGGAGTTCTGCCTCCTTCCTCAGGTACTGATCTGGGACCCCGGTAGGTGCAGCTCTTTTAGCATTTCCCATTCCTTCAAATTTTCACTTTTTTTTTTCTTTCAGCCCCAGTTAGAAGCACGTGTGAGAGACATTGCCATAGCAACGAGAAACACAAAAAAGAACAAAAGCCTCTACAGGAATATTCTGATGTACGGCCCCCCTGGCACTGGAAAAACCCTCTTTGCCAAGGTAAAACCCTGCCAAAATTCTGACAACCTGCGTGTTGTGAAGTGTTCTGAAAATTCTGGGGCCTGAGAAACCTCCCTGGTCTGAAGTGTTGCATAAACATCGTGTTCTTGTGGCTCTGTGGGAAGGGAGGAAAGTGCAGCCAGCCTGCTTCAGCCCTGAATTAGTGCAGCTGCTGGGATTCTGTGCTGAGTGCAGGCAGAATCCCTCTGGGAAAGGGAAACCACTTGGATTCTGTGCTGAGTGCAGGCAGAATCCCTCTGGGAAAGGGAATCCACTTGGATTCTGTGCTGAGTGCAGCAGAATCCTTCTGGGAATGGGAATCCACTTGGATTCTGTGCTGAGTGCAGCAGAATCCCTTTGGAAATGGGAATCCACGTGGATTCTGTGCTGAGTGCAGCAGAATCCCTCTGGGAATGGGAATCCACTTGGATTCTGTGCTGAGTGCAGCAGAATTCCTCTGGGAAAGGGAATCCACTTGGATTCTGTGCTGAGTGCAGCAGAATCCCTTTGGAAATGGGAATCCATTTGGATTCTGTGCTGAGTGCAGCAGAATCCCTTTGGAAATGGGAATCCACTTGGGATTCTGTGCTGAGTGCAGGCAGAATCCCTCTGGAAAAAGGGAATCCTTGGATTCTGTGCTGAGTGCAGCAGAATCCTCTGGAAAAGGGAATCCACTGTGGATTCTGGGCTGAGGCAGCAGAATCCCTCTGGAATGGGAATCCACTTGGATTCTGTGCTGAGTGCAGGCAGAATCCCTTTGGAAATGGGAATCCATTGGGATTCTGTGCTGAGTGCAGCAGAATCCCTCTGGGAATGGGAATCCACTTGGATTCTGTGCTGAGTGCAGCAGAATTCCTCTGGGAAAGGGAATCCACTTGGATTCTGTGCTGAGTGCAGCAGAATCCCTTTGGAAATGGGAATCCATTGGATTCTGTGCTGAGTGCAGCAGAATCACTCTTGAGAAAGGGAATCCACTTGGATTCTGTGCTGAGTGCAGCAGAATCCCTTTGGAAATGGGAATCCATTTGGATTCTGTGCTGAGTGCAGCAGAATCACTCTGAGAAAGGGAATCCACTTGGATTCTGTGCTGAGTGCAGGCAGAATCCCTCTGGAAATGGGAATCCACTTGGATTCTGTGCTGAGTGCAGCAGAATCCCCCTTGGCAGATGGGATTTGTGGGAATCACAACAGCAGCACTTCACATCCACCTCTGTTGGTTTTGTGCCCTCATCTAAATTGTTTTTTTTGTGCTATTGCTCGCAGTCCCAGAGCAGAGACAGCATGGCTCCCTGTGCAGATGTACTGCCAGGATGATTTTTACATGGATTTGAAACAGAATTTGATTTTTTTTCTTTGCTCTTCAGTGCTTATCCACAAGATCTGAGGTTTCACCAACTTTTTAACAGTGGCAGATTTGACAAACTGATGCAAGCTGCATTTTTTTATCCCTTTCCAGTACATTAAACCCCTATCCTAGTAGTTTTCTGAGGTTATGACACTTAAAAATTTCTATGGCATTTGGATTTCTAAAGCCAGGAGAGATGAAAAAAATGGAAAATGGAAAAAACAAAAAATACACAAAGTTGCCACTGAGACAAGAACATAAAGAAGACAATACTTCCCCTCTGCAAATAAACACACTGACAGAACTAAATTGTTTTATTCTCTCCTCGTTTTCCATGGCCTTGCAGTGAAATAAAAGTGTTTAATTTGTTGTTTTTTGTTTCCTTGCAGAAATTAGCTGTGCACTCGGGGATGGATTATGCCATCATGACAGGAGGGGACGTGGCCCCCATGGGCAGAGAAGGGGTCACAGCCATGCACAAACTCTTTGACTGGGCCAACACCAGCAGGAGAGGGTAAGTTGAGCTTCCCTGGAATCCTGAATTGGCGTTCTTGCTCAAAAAAAAAAAAAAAAATCATCACAACAACTTCAAACTCATCACAACGAAAATCACATCCCAGCCAGAGTGGCTGTTATTGAGTGGGATAACACTGAGCAACAGCACCTCTGAAGTTTTCTTAGAATGGGTGAATCCTTGCTAATTAATAATACTAAAAAAGCTGAAAACCTTTGCTTTTTTTTGTTCCCTTTTCACACCAGCTTTCCCAGCTCTGTCATAACTTGATTTTCTGCTCTCACCAAGCAGGAGGAGAGTTCCTGCCCACTTGAAAGCTGGGACACATTTCCTTCAGGGTGATTAATGTTCTGACAGTAATTAGAAGATTCAGCACAAATCAGGTGTTTACACTCTGATATTCTGTTCCCTGTTGCAACTGCTCAGATTTTAAGCACTGGTGGTGTTTGGATCCAGTTTCTTGATTATTTTTAAGTCTCAAGCAGAAGTGAATTAAAAGAAATTAAAGAAGATAAGGAGGAAACAGATTGCTATCAGGTGTAAAAATCACAAAATGCTGTGCTTTTTTAATCACTTTTAAAGCAAATCTTTTTCTGCAGAGAAGCCTCATGTCTAGGCTCAATATTACAGAAGATAAGGAGGAAACAGAATACCATCAGGTGTAAAAATCACAAATTGCTGTGCTTTTTTAATCACTTCTAAAGCAATTTTTTCTCGTGTCTAGGCTCAATCTTGGCTCTCTGATTTTGGAGGAATGTGCAGTTAATTTGCTCACACCGATAGAAATGGATTTTTGCAGGGCAGAGGTAGCTGAGGAGTTGCTTTTTCCAGCCAGGATGTTCAAATTCAATATTGAACTTGCTCTGGGTGTCACTTGGGGTTTTGTGCTGGTTTGATCTCAGATTTGTAACGGGGCTGCCCAGTGATTGATGTTTTCTCTGATTGCCTGAGATGGGCATTATCCTGCAGTGTCTCTTTTAATCCCTGTTTCATTCATCACCTGAATGTTTCTATTTCCCCTTACAAAACAAAACAAAAAAAAAAAATCAGAGAAATCTCCTAAGGATTTAAATGTTTTAAACCTCTGTCCTGAGGAGCTATAGAAGAGAAGGAGTTAGAATTTGAGTGAGCTTAGAATTTAAGTGAGAAGTTGGAAAAGATGAGAGGATACTCAGCTGGATGCTTCCATTAAAGAATTCTTTTCCAGCACTGCCTGGGTCTGAATTTCTCTGCCCTGATAAAAATTTCTGTGAATTTGAGCTTCATGCACTTCCTGATCAAAGCTTCCCTGTGTCCATACACATCAATATTCTCACTTCCAGTAGCATTGAAGTGTTTAAGCAGATTTAATCCTGAATTAAATCTGTTAAAGCTGTTTTTGTTGCCTTTATTAGCTGAAAATTGTGATAACAGCCACTTCTCTGCAGAGAATATTTCAGGGAAGCTGGGGCTGAGTGGAAAATGTTAACAGGCCTGAAATGCCCTGGAAAAAAAAAAAGCTGAGTTTGAAGTTGTGACAGCTTTATGAGCAACCTGGTTCTGTTATTGATAAACATCTTTTACAGGCTCAGTCTCTCGGGAAGAGCGCTGCCCTTGGGTTAGAAGTGAATTTATTTTGGTGAATAATTCATGGACTTTATTAATTCACTTCTCCACAGGTAGTAAAACCATTACATTTGTGCTGCTGTGGTTTGGAAAAGATAAAACCTCACAAAATAACGAAGCTGAGGCTGAAGAGAGGACTCTGGGTTGAGCTTTTCAGAGAGGCACAAGGAGGAAAAATGGCAGGGAGGTGCCATTGCCACCAAGATTTCTGCACTGTGCCCTTGCACATATCTCTCTCAAGAGGAGGGAATGCTAAAATAAGCATTTTCAGGCTTTAGCAGCTCTAAATTGCTCTGTTAGGTCTAAATTTCAATGATCTACTGCAGCTTGGCAGCAATGCCAGCCACAAACCGCGCCTACAAAAACTCAAAAATCCAGATAAGTTCAAGATCCTCAGCCCTAAATTTACTTCAATTTAATTCTGAACAGCAGCAAACACAACTCCAGAGTTCTGGGGACAGATTTATGGCCCGAGGTGCTTGAAATGAATCCATTTTCACTCACTGGGCGGCCCAGCACGCTGTGGACAGGTTGGGCTGTGCAATGCTGCCCAAAGAAATGAATTTGTGCAATCTTTGGGTGTTGCAGCTGAGGGGCAGGAATATCCTGGAGCTGCCTGAGCCTCACTCATCCATGTCCTGTTATTGTGTAGTGTTTTTTTGGTTTTTTTTTGCAGCCTCCTGCTGTTCGTGGACGAGGCAGACGCGTTCCTGAGGAAAAGAGCAACGGTGAGTACTCGGTGTGTGTGTCCCTGTTCCTGCTGCAGCTTCCTTCACTCTGATTCTGTGCCTTCAGTGGGCAAAAAGGAAAGCTGGCAGTGCCTCAGCTGATGGAGAGATAAGAAATCAGCACCTCAAAGCTGATTGTGAATTCCTGCCTGCAAAAAATGAGTGGTGCAATCTTGGTGGGGGTTTGCAGCAGGAAAGTAGAAGGAAAAAGTTGTATTTTGAAAACAAAAGAAGGTTGTTCACCTTTCAGTATTTGGGTTTTGTCCCCACAGATATTTATCTTTGAACATTTTCATTACAAAACTTTTTGCTACTTTAACAAAGTTACAGCAGCACCTTCCCCTGTACAAATTTGTATTTCCAAAATCGGTCACCACATTGTAAATTCAATCTCGACCTACCCCTTAAACCCCAAAAATCAATTTAAAGAGCTCTCTAGGAGGTTCTTTTGAATGTGTGAGTGATTCCTTTGCTGTGGTTTCTTTTCCTGTAAGTGTCACACTAAACCCAGCTAAAACAGTGTTCAGCAGGGAAAGCCACCTGGACCAGGGGTTTGGAATCAAGAAAATCACTGGCTGAGCGTGGATAAATCTGTAATCTCCTGGAAATTTTAGTTGCTAACCTTTTTTCTGGGATTATAAATTGATGTTTTTTCCCCAAGGTGTTTTGGATTCTGCTCTAATGCAGGTGCTTGACAATAATAGAGCTCCCTTTGTCCAAAATTCTGCTTAAAGCTGAGCTGGCTGCAGTCCCCAGCAGCTGATCCTCCCTCCTCTGAATTTCATCTTTGCAGGAGAAAATCAGTGAAGATCTCAGAGCAACTCTAAATGCATTTCTGCACAGAACAGGGCAGCACAGCAACAAGTGAGTATCCCCTTTCAGCAGCTGCTGTTTCCCTGGATTGAGGAAAATTCCTAAAGGGTTTTTGGTGTACAAATGGAAATTGGAAATTATCTGTTCTGCTGAGTGGTTTTAAAAAATCTGCAGAGAATATTCCCTTTCCAGTTTATGTACCAAATGTAGCTTGCTCCTCCTTTAACTTTCCCTGGTGCCTGGAAATCAGAACAGTAGGAAAATTTTTCCCTGAAACTGGGATGGTATTTGGACATCTCTAGTGTCTTAATGTGTGTGTTTTCTTTCTTGGGAAGTTCCTGTTTACATGAGGCCCATTAAAATTGCTACCACAGAAGAGAACTCTGAGTTCATCCTGCCTGGGTGCTTCGTGTTCCCTGGAAAAACACTTCAGTGCTGCTCCTTGGAGCTGCTGCTCCTCTGCAGTGACCTCTCCCCATCCTGTGCCTGTGTGGGCAGGAGCTTTGAGGCACAGCAGTTTCCAGCTGACTCCATTTCTTCTCCTCTTTCTCCATCCCTTTCCATTTTTCTCCATTCCTTTCCATCTTCCTCCGTTCCTTTCCATCCACTCCTTTCCATCTTTCTCTGTCCCTTTTCATCTTTCTCCATTCCTTTCCATTTTTTTCCATTTCCATTTTTCTCCATTCCTTTCCGTCTTTCTCCAGTCCTTTCTATTTTTCTCCGTTCCTTTCCATCTTTCTCCATTTCCATCTTTCTCCATTCCTTCCCATCTTTCTCCGTTCCTTTCCCATCTTTCTCCATTTCCATTTTTCTCCATTCCTTTCCATCTTTCTCCATCCCCTTCCATCTTTCTCCATCCCCTTCCATCTTTCTCCATCCCTTTCCATCTTTCTCCATCCCTTCCATCTTTCTCCATCCCTTCCCATCTTTTCCATCCCTTCCCATCTTTCTCCATCCCTTCCCATCTTTCCTCCATTCCCTTCCCATCTTTCTCCATCCCTTCCCATCTTTCTCCATCCCTTCCCATCTTTCTCCATCCCTTCCCATCTTTCTCCATCCCTTCCCATCTTTCTCCATCCTTCCCATTTTCTTCATCCTTCCCATCTTTCTCATCCCTTCCCATCTTTCTCCATCCCTTCCCATCTTTCTCCATCCCTTCCCATCTTCTCCATCCCTTCCCATCTTCTTCTCCATCCCTTCCCATCTTTCTATCCATCCCTTCCCATCTTTCTCCATCCTTCCCATCTTCTCTCCCATCCCCTTTCCATCTTTTTCTCCACCCTTTCCATCTTTCTCCATCCTTTTCCATCTTTCTCCATTCCCCTTTCCATCTCTTCTCCATCCCCTTCCATCTTTCTCCATCCCTTAATTCACATCCATTCTTTTCCATTTTTGTCTCCATCCCTTCCATCTTCCTTTCTCCATTTTTCATCTTTCTCATCCCTTTCATTTTTTCTCATGCTGAGCACACGATGGCAGGGCTGAGGTGACAGAGGTGGCAATGTCACTGTTCCCCACCCCTGCTCTCTTTGTCACCTCCATGGGGACTCCCTGCACTGCACAGTTCAGCCAAAACCATTTCCTGGCTGTCATAACAGAGAAATGACCTTTCCTCCACCTTTCTCAAGCAATATTTGATTTTTTTTTTTTTTACTGTGAACTTTACTCAGTTGTTAAACTTCTCCCTTCACGATTGAGCCAACAAGAAAAGTTGTCTCTGTGTGGGAAGATGAGGTTTTTAATGATGATCTCTTGGAATGAAACACTTGTTAGAGTAACCTCGTGACATTGAAATGAATATTCTGGAAGGTCTTCAGGACAAAAACAGGGAATTTTTTGACCTTGGGGTCTCTAGAAGCAATGCAGCTCTAACTGATAATTGCTTCTGTGTCACAGTGAGGTGCATGGGAAGATGTGCTTTTCCAAAATAAATAAATTGCTGGAAAGCAAGGTGCTGAGCCTGCAAGAACCTTTGGGAAGAGAGCAAATCTCTTCAGAAATGATATGTAGAGTTGCTCTATAAAGCTGAGTTTTATTATTATTAAATGATTGCAAGAATAAACACAATAAATATTTGTGCTGCACATCAGGGCCAGGCAGGGGAATGGTTCTTTTTTTCCTCTGATGTTTTTGGGTGCTGTGGGTGCTTTGGAATGAGCTCTGATGTGGAATTCAGCCCTGATTTCAGCCATTTGAGGACACTGAACATGCCCTGGTGATTCATGCACCACTTTTTACTTCTGAGCAGCCTGATTGCTGCTCTGGGCAAGGAGGAGTCTCCCATCCATGAATGGGATTTATTGGGATCAGTGAAATGGGGCGTGTGAACGGGGCTGTTTGGGTGAGACCCCAAGGAGAGCTCTTCCTTCAGTAGGGAATTGTCACCAGCACAGCCAAGGATGGGGAATTGCTGCCTCCAACTTCCTAAAATCATTTTATGGGATATCTGACTGGCTGAATATCAGGCTGCATGTCAATCCTTCATCTAGGCAAGGCTTTGGGGAAGTCTTTGTTGGCAGAGGAGCCAAAATCTCAGCTTGGCTGAGTTATCTCCAAAAATGATGGTGAGAACACAGCCCCTTGTAGCCAGTGATTCAAACAGACAGTGAGAACATCAATATTCCAATAGCTGTGCTTAAAATTCCATTAAAAAATCCATTTTGGATTATTAGGCACTGTTAAACTGGTGACATCAATTAAAGCATTAAAGCATTGGCACAGGGAAAAACATCATTACAATGCAATTTAAAAAAAAAAGGATTTTCAGCTCCAAAATGCAGCTGGACCTGGACCTGTGGACCCTTCAGACTGTTCCAAATAAACCAAAACATTTTAGTTTAGTCTGGTGCTTGAGATGCTCTTCAATCTGTTTCTAAAGAATCCAGGATTTTTTTTTGTCAACTGATGAAACATCTTTGATCCCAACCCTGGCACTTCCCGATGATGAGATGGTGAATTTTGATCTGCCCCAGCTGGAGGAGCGCGAGCGCCTTGTCAGGATGTATTTCGACCGGCACGTCCTGAAGCCAGCCACGGAGGGCAAACAGTGAGTGCCCCTTTCAATTCTCCCACTTTGGGGAATTTTTATCATTTTACTGCTTTTCCTCATCCCTTTTCCTGTGTATTTCTGTATATTCTGTCTATAAATCATCTAAAGACGGCAGCGCAAATTGGAGACACCTTTGCTATTTATGAGAATCCCAGAATTCAATTGTCCCCGTGCTCTGTTCTGTTGCCTTTAAGGAGGGCAAAACAGTGCAGTGCCCTCCAGATTCTCCCTGACTTTGGGGCAATTTTTATTCATTTATGCTTCTTCCCTTCCAGTGCTTTCTTGATTATATCTGTTTAATCCCACTCAACAAAGCAGCACAGGAGTTGGAGAATCGCGCCTGATTGCCATCCCACTTATTCATGCTGTGCTCTGTTGTGCTCCTTAACGGGCAAACACATGAGCACATTCCTCCACCTTGCAGAATTCTCATTCTTTTATGGCTTTTTTCCTCCCCTTTTTGTGTTTCGTTTTAACTCACTCCTGAACAAGCAGCACAAAGTGGAGACGCCTCTCATTTTTGATGCAATGCCATCCCAGATTTTTGTGCTGCCCTTTGTTGTGCCTTTAAGGTGGGCAAATAATTAATATTTCTCACAGCTTTCCCACCTTTTTATTCTGTTGCTTTTCCTCATCCCCTTTCCTGTATATTCTGTTATAAACCCACTCTAAACAAGCAGCACAAAAGTTGGAGAGACACTTCTCCCTATCTTGATGAGAATCCCACAATTTTGTGCCATGTTTTATCATGCCCTTAAAATTTCAGAGGCATTAATAAAAGCAGCAAACTGTAGGAATTCCCATGGGGTCCCTCCATGTCAACCAGAAGATTTTTGTGTTTTCCAGGAGGTTGAAGCTGGCCCAGTTTGATTATGGCAAGAAATGCTCAGAGATTGCCAGGCTGACCGAGGGCATGTCCGGCCGGGAGATCTCACAGCTCGCTGTGGCCTGGCAGGTGAGTGGCTCTTTATTTTTTATTTGCCTTCCTTCCTTTATTTGCCCTTTTTGGAAGGTTTGATTTTAGTGTCTCAGCTCATCTGTCCTTGTGGATGTTTCATTTCTCCATTTCTATGGGGTGGGTGTTGGAATATCAGCATTGTAAATTCCTCATCCCATAAATAGGAACAGTTTGGGAAATCCCTGATGGGAAATCCCTGATGGAATTTAATTAAAGAAATGAGTTTGGAGTGAATTTGGACAGTCCATGCTGGTCACATTCATGAGCTTAAGAAGCTCAGCAAAAGTTCTGATGTTTTTACCCTGATTAGGGCACCCTTAGTCCTAAAACACATTTTCAGTGCAACTTGAGTTATTAAAGAAACAAAACTAACTGGGAATGGAACTACAAACAAATAGGTAAATCTTGCCTACATAAAAATAAGAAAAGAACTCACTTGGAGTGCAATTATTCCCATGCTTAACAAGCTTTAGTGCTGGTTTTTATTTATTTTTTTTTTAAATCAGGTTTTTCCCCTTGTTTTGTCACAGCTGCCAGTTTTTCCCTGGATTGTGTATTTTCATAAACTAACCTAGAAATATCAACTGAGGGAATGTGCTCCAATTTGTGTGTCATGGAACCTACTCATGTCAGCCTCCTTTCAGGGGTTGTAAAAACAAAGTGGCTTTTTGTTCACTTTTTCAATTTTTAATGCAGTTTAGCAGCTCACAAACATCTTACAAAGTTGGTGCATTTCATTCCTTCTACTACTGGTTTTCCACCTTTGAAGGGATAGAAATATTTACCCTTTCTAATCTAAATTAATTTTAATTGCTAAATTAATTTTAATTGCTGTAGCCATGAGCTGAGGTCCAATTTGAGTGCTGTTAGTTTTTTATTTTATCCTTTGCTAGCACAAAGCTGGTTAATATTCCGATTTAATTTCGGTGATATTGAATCATATTTCAAAATATGTGCTGTCATCTGCCCCACCTCTGTGAAAGGCTTTGCTGCCAACTATTTCCTGTAATAAAGAGTTGTGATAAATGATCCTTCGCTTTTTATCACCCCCTTATCACCAAGTTTGTCATCGCTCCCCTGGAATGACCTCAGCTTTTATCATTTCTCCTCTAAGTGGTGCTGAAGGAAGGGGAAAGGTGGGGGTGACTAATTCCCTGACAGCTTTTGGAGATGTTCCTCGTAGTGCCAGTGCTTTTAACGAGGTTTGATGTGAAATTGCAGCAGGAAGTTGTGCTCCTTTCTGCTCTCACAAACACTAAAGAGTCTTAAAAGAAAAAAAAGCCACGCAGGAGAGGTGGGCCAGAATGCTGAGCTGCTTTGATGTAGAAGGCTGCAAGAACTTCATCTGTGTTAAAATCAAGTAAAAATCGAGTGCTCGGTTTTTATGTCAGAAGGGGATTGATAGTCATAGGTTGGTGTGCGGACAGCGATGGGACTGGATCCTGTGGATAAATTCCCTTGGGGAAATTGGGGAAAAGCTCAAATTGTTTCAAGCATGCCCCTGGAGCTGCCTGCCAGAGCTGCTGATGCTTCTCTGGGTCTTTTCACTTCACTGGAGATTTGTGAATTTGGAGCTGAGGGCTCAGATTGTTTCAAGCAGTGCCCTGGGAGCTGTGCAGAGCTGCTGATCCTCTCTGGGTTCTTTTTCACTCACTGGGTTGCAGGAATTTGGAGCTGAGGGCTCAAGAATTTGTTTCAAGCAGTGCCCTGGAGCTCCCTGCCAGAGCTGCTGTCCTCTCTGGGTTTTTTCACTCATGGATTATGAATTTGGAGCTGGAGTGACTGGAGCTTGGCTGGAGCTGCTGTTTGTGCAGCTTCTTAAGCGCAGGATGTGCCCTCTGCTTTTAGGGTTGTTTGTGTGGTAAAACCCTCTCAGTGTTGTTCACTCTCCACCCAAATCTCCAGGGTGCTTGTGGATTTTATTAGGGGGACCCTGAGGTCAGCACTGAGCACTCCTTGTAGGTGCTTTGTGGGCTCTGGGCTGGCAGGTGAAGTGCAGTAAATAAACCTTCCTGGGCAGTGTTATCCTAAAATTCCTGCCTCTTGTGCTGCAGTTAACAAACCTTTGGGGCAGTGTTATCCTGAAATTGCTGCCTCTTGTGCTGCAGTTAACAAACCTTTGGGGCAGTGTTATCCTGAAATTGCTGCCTTCCCATGCTGCATTTAAACCTTCCTGACAGTGTTCTCCTGCCTGAAATTCCTGCCTCCCCACTCTCCTTCCTATTAACAAACCTTTCTGGGCAGTGTTATCCTGAAATTGCTGTCTCTCTGCTCTCCTTCCCATGCTGCAGTTAACAAACCTTCCTGACAGCATTTTCCTGAAATTCCTGCCTCCCTGCTCTCCTTTCCACTAACAACTTCCAGCAGTGTTATCCTGAAATTGCTGCTTTTCTGCTCTCCTTCTCATGCTGCAGTGAACAAACCTTTCTGACAGTTATCCTGAAATTCCTGTCTTCCTGTGCTGCAGTTAACAAACCTTTGGGGCAATGTAATCCTGAAATTGCTGCCTTCCGTGCTGCATTTAAACCTTCCTGACAGCATTCTCCTGCCTGAAATTCCCACCTCCCTTCTCTCCTTTCCGTGCTGGGTTAACAGACCTTCCTGTATAGTTATCCTGAATTCCTGCCTTCCTATGCTGCAGTTAACAAACCTTCCTGGCAGTGTAATCTTGAAATTCCTGCCTCCCCACTCTCTTTCCCATTAACAAACCTTCCTAACACGTTTTCCTGAAATTCCTACCTCCCTTGCTCTCCTTTCTATGCTGCACCTTCCAGGCATGATTAATACTGAAATTGCTGCCCCCCTCTCTCCCTCCCAGTGCTGCAGTTAACAAACCTTCCTGACACGTTTTCCTGAAATTCCTGCCTCCCTGCTCTCCTTCCTGTTAACAAACCTTCCAGGTTATCCTAAAATTGCTGCCTTCCCATGCTGCAGTTAACAAACTTTGGGGCAGTGTTATCCCGAAATTTCTGCTTTCCTGCTCTCCTTCTTGTGCTGCAGTTAACAAACCTTCCGGGCAGTGTTATCCTGAAATCTACCTCCCTTCTCTCCTTTCAATGATTCAGTTATAAACCTTCCTGACACGTTTTCCTGAAATTCCTACCTCTCTTGCTCTCTTCCCATTAACACATCTTCCAGTCAGCGTTATCCTGAAATTCCTGCTCCCTTGCTCTCCTTCCCGTGCTGCACCTTCCAGGCAGTGTTATCCTGAAATTCCTGCCTCCTCTCCTTCCCATTAACAACCTTCCTGACACGTTTCCTGAAATTCTGCTTTCCTGCTCTCCTTCTCGTGCTGCAGTTAACAAACCTTCCTGACACGTTTTTCCTGAAATTCCTATGTCCCTGCTCTCCTTTCTATGTGCACCTTCTAGGCAGCATTATCTGAAATTCCTACCTTCTTGCTCTCCTTCCATAACACACCTTCCAGGTAGTGTTATCCTGAAATTCCTGCCTCTCTCCCTCTTCCTCCCGTGGCTGCTGGTACCCCCCTGTGCAGGGCTGTGCTCTGAACTGGTCAGGGAGCTGAGCACAGTAAAATAGCTCATCAAGACGAGTTAAGTGCGTAACGACGGCGTTCAGGGTAGGAGGGGCTGGGGAACCGGGAACTGGCTCCAAAAATCCTCACCAGGCTTCCCTCAGCTGGATGGAGCAGCTTGGGTGGTTATAAACCACAACACCTCTGAATTTCTTACATTTTGTAGCAATCTATCATTATTGCTCTTTATTAATTACAATTTAATTCTGATCCCAGAATATCCTGAGCTGGGAAAAACCATAAACATCATCCCAGTTCATCCCAAAATCCCAGCCTAAAGCAGCGCCTGAGTGCACACCTGAGCTTCCATCCTGTGCACAGGAAAGTGCATTTGCCTGATGGAGTTTGGAGATTCTGGGATCATCTTCCCTTCCCAAAATTCGATCCCACAGATGATTTGGGGGAAGGTGAAATCCTGAAATTTTAGGAGGTGAAACCATCACAACCATCAGCTCTTCCCAGGAGTAACTGGGACAGCAGCAGTGCCCTTGCAGGATGCTTTTGGATTCTTCTGCCAAATTTTTTGTATTTTTATTATTATTATTACTATTATTATAATTATCCAATATTATCTTTAAAAAAAATCTCAAAATGCAACTGAGAAATAAATGCACCTTTCAGAGGCTTCATCCCACCAGGAGCTGGGTTTGGGCTGGATTGTCTGCCGCTCACATGAAATTCCAGCCACTGTTGGCTCAGTCTGTCCTGAATTTACCAACAGAAAAAAAATGCAGAAAAGCAAAGAGTGTAACCTCCAGCACCAAGGAAAAAATATTGCTGTCTGGCACAGCTAATAGAGTGTGTGCTAGAAATCCATTTTAATCTCTCCTGCAGAAGACTGAGCCTTTTCCTTTTGTCCTTGTGCTTTTCCACTGCCCACATCCAGCCCTTGATGGCTCCAGCACCCACTGGAGGCGTTTTTTTTATTCACCTTAAAAATTCCCTTCAGCTCTGTTTATGGTTTTGTGCTTTAGAGAAAAATGTCAAAACCAAAAAACAACCTTTCTGCTATTCCGAGCTGTAATCTTGGAAAATCGTTTTGGCAGCGCTTCAGGAGAATTCCCAGGAGTTTTATGTCCATTGTGAGCTTCCTGTCATTTTCTTGCCTTTTATGCCATGACATAAATGCTTTTTTTTCTTTTTTTCTGCTCCCTGAACCTTGTTTATGTTTTAAAAATAGCAGTTGTATTTTGTGTGTTTTTTTTTTTTTTTAATCAGGCTATTTTTCATTATTAAATTAATTTTTTGCTCTCTGAACCATGTGACGTTTTAAAAATAGCAGTTGTATTTTTGTTTTTTGTTGTTTTTTTTTTAATCAGGCTATTTCTTATAAAATTAATTCTATGTTTTAAAAATAGCAGTTGTATTTTTGTGGTTTTTGTTGTTTTTTTTTTGAATCAGGCTATTTTCATTATAAATGGGATTCAGATTCATATAGATGCGTCTAGCCAGGTTCAATTAAACCACAAATCTTGGCTGAAATGAAACATGAGATCATCTAGGCTGGACTTGTCTTCTTTCCATCCCTCCAAACCTTTTCTTTCCAGTTTATTTCATCATTAAATCAAGGGATAAAACAGGAATTACTACACTGGCGAAAATGGTTTAAAATTCATTAAATTCTTTAATTCTTTAAAATTGGAGGCAGAAAATAAAGCTTGGTCCCATTTTTGTGTGAGTGTGTGCAAGCTACTCCCAGAAGGGGCAGCTGCTTCTCCCATTTGCTTTCTGGACAGCAAAGGCCTAAGGCTTTCTAAAAATAGAAAATCATTGAGAAAATCAACAGAGCGTGACTGCACAGCTTTGCAGGAGGTTCCACACGGAGGGAGGAGGAGGGAAAGGGAGGAAAGCATCCTTCCTCCCTGAGCTCTGGAAGCACCAAAATGCAGCTCCAGCCTGTATTCCTGTACATTTAAATTTGTAGGTTTGTAGGTGTGCCTTTGTAATTTATTATTGAATGTTTGTGAATTTGGAGGGTTTGTGCTCCAGCAGAGCTATTTCTCACCTTTTTTTTCCCCAAATCCTTCACATTTCTGGATTTTCCACCCTCTGGGAACCCAGGGCTTTTCTGACCCTGACACCTTCATTTCAATTGTAGGGTTTGTCCACCATCAGAGCCATTTCTGACCCTTTTTTGCCAAATCCTGCAGTCTGTCCTGGGAACCAAAGCTGATATTCCTGCTCGGGATGGGAGGCAGAAGGGCTGGCACGTGCCTGTCCAGGGTGTGGTGACTGTGGGGACATGGACAGGGCTCTGGGACATGGACAAGTGTGGGGACATGGACAGAGCTCTGGGGACAGGGACGGGGCTGAGTGACATGGACAGAGCTCTGGGACATTCACAGGGCTCTGGGGACATGGACAGAGCTCTGGGGACATTCACAAATCTCTGGGGACAGGACAGAGCTCTGGGGCTTACAAATCTCGGGGACAGGACAGAGCTCTGGGACATTCACAGAGCTCTGGGGACATGGAGAAAGCTCTGGGGACATGGACGGAGCTTGGGGACAGGGACAGAGCTCTGGGAACATGGACAGAGCTCTTGTTTTTTTGGGACATGGACAAAGCCCTGAAGCCATTCACAGGGCTCTGGGGATATTCACAGTGTTCTGGGGACATGGACAGAATTCTTGGGACATTCACAGGGCTCTGGGGTTTTTTGGGACGAGCAGGAAGCTCCCACCCTCATCCTGAGCTCCCTCGTTCCCGGGAGCGCTGGCAGAGGGAGGAACCAGATTTAGATTGTGCAGCTCGGGGGCTGCTCCGTTACCGTGGAGATGGGTGCAGTGACAGCTCCAGCAACTCCCCTTGCTCCGAGGGACTGGCTCTGTCCCCTGCGTGTCCCCTGCAGTGGGGACAGTCCCCAGGGTGCATGGCTGTCCCAGCCATGTCCCCATGGCTGTTTAGCAGGGGTGGCAGCAGTTCCCAGCCCTTTCTCCACGTTTCTGCTGCCTCTCACAGCTACAAAATTGAGCGTTTGCTGAGCAGCCTGATACCTGCTCAACCCAGAAGTGGTGATGGTTTGTAAATCGAATCTTCAGAGGTGCAAAAGAAATGGGAATGAGTATTT
>VKON01000160.1:0-29445 GCA_009741485.1 Malurus cyaneus samueli | reverse complement strand
TTAATCACTCCTGTAGGGTTTGGTTCTTTACTCCTGTAGGGTTGGGTTTATTTACTAGTTTATTCTTTTACTTCCTGATAATGTTGGGTTATTTCACTCCTGTAGGATTGGGTTCTTTTCCACTCCTGTAGATTATTTTTTATCCTGTAGTATCCACCCTACTCCATAGGGCACCCAAAGACACCGAATGTCAAAGGTCACTGTCCAGCTCAACGGCATTTAAGGTTGGTGCAGTCAGAATTCCTTGAAGATGGAGAGGATGCTGGCTATGAAATCCTCATTCTCATTCTCTGATTTGTTTCTGTTTTTCTCACAAATTCTCCTTTTCACCACCAATTTCTGTGGTGTCTGAAATAACAGAGCCTCCAAAATCCCATTGGGACCGGCAGCTCCGTTCGCTTTCCTTCCTTCCAAATTCTGCACAGCAACATCCCCACAATTCTGCTGTCCCTGACATTTAACCCAGGCCAAAAATTTGACCGTCTCTTCCTGGTCTTTTTTCCCATCCAAGCCACGGTTGGAGAGGGAGATGGAGCTGCGCACAAAGAACGAGATGCTGCGGGGTGGAGGCGGAAGCGCTGGGGCGCGCGCAAGGCCGAGCGGCGAGAACGCCGACATCATCCGCGAAGCATAATCCGCCTCAAGGCCTGCCAGAGCACCGCCAGACCGTGCTCGAGTCCCTCAAGTAGGTGCAGGACAGCCCTGCTGCTCCTCCAAATGTGTCCCGTGGCGTGGGAGAACCTGGGTTTATTCCTCGGTGTTGTGCTGCCCTTGTGCTCCGCATAAACGGGGATGTGTACACGCTTTAAGCAGCCCGTTAACCGTTTTTTCCTCCGTGAAAAAGGCAGTTTGGAAGTCATGGTTCAGTCCTTGCCTTAAGGGATTTCAGTAATTCCGTTCTTGTGTGGTGTCGGCTATTCTATATATGTTAAGTGATTACGCTAATCCTACTAATGCTAGTGTCCTCTACGACGACCAAAAAAATCGTAATAGATGGCGTGCGTTTTCCCCACTCTCTATGGATTGGTCTTCTGTTTGCTAAATTAGCGCCGCTTCTCGTTTAAAATCTTATATTCCTGGCTAATTGGAGAGGCTGCTTGAAGCTGGCACTTGAGGAGAATATGCAGCTCCTGGTCTGAGGATAATAGCTCTGTCCCTAGTAACGCCCCAATTGTGGCATGCTCAAGTGATGTGATGACACTCTGCATGGCTTATGCTGATTCGTATCATTGTGGCATCGGAGGCGAGGAATGGCAACCACTATGGATGTGTAGTTGTAGTGATACAATTTCTTTATTGGTTGATGTAAGTGACTACGAATTTCTTCTGAATAATATAGTCCAGATGTCTCTGAGGACTCATTTGTAAACTCATGGCCAAATACTCAGTTCCTCTGTTGTTTTCCTTGGTTCTTTTCAGCACTTTTTAAAGAGCGCATTCAAGGCAGTCTTGCGCTCCAAGGTGGTGCGTTGTATGGCTTGGGACTGGGTAATTTTCAGTGTCCTTTGGTATATGAGATCTTGAACAAAGAAAAGCCTACTAATTCTAGCGATAGCCTGCAGTTCAGCATCAAAAAATATATAAAGAAATAAATTGTCCCTCTTATAGCCAATTTTTTCTGGCACTTAGTCCCAGCTCGAATGAGGCAGTGATGTGGTTATAATAAATGTACTTTTCCGTGATGGCTGTCTCAGCTATGTCATTCTTGAGTGAGAAGCAGCCCTTAGTTTAGCTAGACTTCGTTGATTAAAAGTGGTCTAATTGAGTCTGCATTTTTAAAAATTTTCATCAATTCCCAACCTTGAAATCCCTTTCTCCGCTTCTCAACCTTTTGCTCTTTTGCTTCCACAGGGACAGCTGGATGCTCTTTGGGGAAGTAATTCGCTGCTTTTGTTATCTAGACTGGGATAAATTACGTGGCCTGGGATGAGGTTGCGGTAAGTTGGATATCTGAGAAAAAAAAATTCATAAAAGTCTTTTCTGTACATGTATGTTAAAACTTCCTGATTATGTTCACAGCCTTTTATATCTAATTTTGATGTAGCTAGAGAAGGCACTTAGAGAAACTCTTATTTGTGCCCGAATAAATTGATTAAAGCCCAGACCACAGATCTTTTCCGCGGAGAGCCAAAGAAGTTGCCCAGGTGGCTCCTTGGGACAATAAAGTTGTTTTCTCAGTGTAACTACTTATAGCAAAACTCGCAGTTAAAATCGTATTTTTGTTAGCATGGCTGGTTAAAATGGGAAAATTTTTGCCTTTTAATCAGTCACTTGCCATATGCTCCTACCCTCTGATTTATACACACAGGTGATTACAAAACATCCTTGCCTGGGAGCAGTGGGGAGAAACAAGAAAAGCTTTTTAGTGATCCTTTTTCATCTGTACCTGGGGTGTCTGCAGCATTCACGAAGCTTTTGCAGATCAGTTTTTGGTGCTTTTTAGCTGCTGGATTTACTTGGACCCAGATACCAATTTTCCTGCAATCTATCGTCATTTTTTGCCTGACATCTCTGTCTTTGTGAATTTGGGGAACATTTAGCTTAAAAAAAAAAAAAAAAAAAAAGGTTAAGTGATATTTTTGGAAGGGGATAGCACAGCTGGAACTCATAATTTTCTGTTGCTTTGGAAAGTTACTGTAAGGTGAGAATCAGTCCACTATTTTAGGGTTGCCTCTAAATGAGACCTGAATTTTCAGCTCTTCCTTGCCTATCTTAAGGGCTGCTCTTTCCCTACTTCTCCATCCAAAGCAGAACCCCAAAATTTCCACTTCAAGTTTGGGTTTGTTTGTGTTTTTAATGGAATTCACTTATTTATGATCAGTAGACCCATTCTTTGCTGTGATACTTTATTGATAAACAAGGTAGGCCCTGTACATCTGACTGGATTTTTAGAGTTTGGCAGTTGGGTTTTTGCTTGATACAGAACTTTTAAAACTCAATTTCTTCTTTCTTGTACATGAACATCAATGTAAGTTAGAAAGTCGTGAGATAATTCCATCACATCCAGTCCTCCAGGGCACAAGTACTTGTTTTAGTGCACTGACTGCTTTATTGAGGACCTTGAGGATCAGCTCTGTTAGAGTGGAGGCTGCTAAAAAGGTGCAATCTATTTGTGTTCTTATCTGCGCCTGAATTGAGCGTGGAGATCCCTCCCACTTTTTGGCACCTCTGGAACTCACAGTTTCTGAACCCTTTGGTGTTTCCATGCCAGAGCAGAAGTTGATGGTCAAACCATTTCAAGTGAGTTGAAAACGAGCAGATGGTTGCCTCATGGTTTATTGAACAGAGCCATCCTTGCTGTTCCTTGAGGCTTTTTGACCTTGCTTCTGTGCTTGCAGGACAAGTCAGCTATTTTAAAAGCAATTGCTGCAGTATTGCTCTCTTTCCCTGATATAAAAATTATGCATCAGCTTTAACAGCTGACTCCATAGTCTGGAATCTATGCTTCACTGGGCAAATCGATGGGGAATGTCTATCTTGGGGGTTTCTGAAAGAGCAGCACGATGCCAGTGATCGGTAATTCCATGATGGTTTTTGGCTTGTTACTCCTTCTAGCTCCTAATTCCCCCTGTTGTGCCATCTGAATTTTAAGGCATTATGAACCTAGATCCTGCGTTCTAGGCCAAAAATCTTGATATTGTAATGTGTTGCCCACCTGTGGTTGGGGCTGCAGGCTGTCACCTTCAGCAGATGTTCTCTGGCTGTTTCTTGTTTGTTTCCCTGCTGGCACTGCTGTGGTGACAGGCCACCAATTCTGATGTTTATTGGTGAAACCTTGAATTCAGGCATCATTTGCTGGTATTTGCTGAGGGCAGACAGCACCTGCCTTGATGTGTTATCCTCATTATTCCATTTATGTGAAAAGCTGGAAAGCCCCCACATTTCCTGTGCACTTCTGTGGGTGCAGTCACAAATTCTGATGTTTATGTGGAACCTTGATCATTTTCTGGTTATGGTGAGGGCTATTTCTTAGGCAAACAGCACCTGCCCTCGATGTTGCTGTTTTTCGTCTATTATCCCATTTATTTGGAAAAAGCTGGAAAGCCCCCACACGTTCCCTTGGCTGCTCCTGTTTGTCCCCATGCCTGGGAGGCAGCCACAAATTCGATATTTTATCTTAGAATCTTTGAATCCCAGCATCATTTTTCTGGTATGGTGAGGGCTTATTCTGGCCAAACAAACACCTGCCTCATGTTGTTTTATTCCTCATTACTCAATTTTTTTTGAAAATCTGAAAATTCCCCACACATTTTTGGGCAGGATGTACTCCTGTTTATCCCCTGTAGCTGGTGGCAGCCACAATTCCAAATTTTATCTGACACCTGAATTCAGCATAATTTTCTGGTATGGTGAGGGCAGACAGCACTTGCCTGATGTGGTTTATCCTTTTTATTTCCATTTATTGAAAATCTGGAAAGCCCTACCACATTTCCCTGGCTGCTCCTGTTCCATGCCTGGGGGCGCCACCAATTCCGATATTTATCTTTAGAATCTTGGAATCCAGCATCATTTTCTGGATGGTGAGGGGCTATTCTGGCAAACAACAACCCTGCCCTCATTGTGTTTTATCCTCATACTCAAATTTATTTGAAAATCTGGAAATTCCCCACATATTTTTGGGTAGGATGTTATCCTGTTCCCCTAGTGGGCTGTGTGGCGGCCACAATTTCCAATGTTTATCTGTGGAACCTTGAATCCAGCATCATTTTCTGGTATGATGAGGGCTATTCCATCAAACGACACCGCCTGATATTGGTTTTTATTCCTCATTATTTCCAATTTAGTGAAATCTGAAATCCCCACACATTTTTGAGGCCAGGATTGTACTTTGGATTGGGAACTCAGTGCTTTACTCATTGCTTCCTCTGCCTCTTGGCTGTGCAAGAGTGAGACACCTTGAGGTGTCTGAAGCAGGGCTAAAACACCTACCAAAAATAAACCCCTCCTGTCAGCATTTGTCCTGAATCTTAAATTCCCATGCAGCTGCCTTGCCAAGTGTTTATCCTCATCTTTCTTCCTTTTTCCTTTGCAGGTGGCAGGGCTGACCCTGCTGGCAGTGGGGGTTGTGATTCTGCCAAAAATGCCACAGGCGTACCAGGGTAGGCGGGGCGCTACATCGAGGCACGGTGGGCAAACCCTCCCTGTGTGAGGGAAAACCCGGATCACGTTGCTGGAGGCTTCTGAAACACCCTTTCAAGGTAAAAAATATCAGTTTTGTTTTTGATTGCTACAGGAGCACACAAAAACTAGGCTGGACTTGTTGTTGGGTTCTGAATAAATATAATACTTAGGGTGGGGGATGGGCTGAGCTCGCTTGTTCTGGAAGATTTTTTAATCCAAATGGTCAAAATCGTGGTTGTTTTCTCCTGTGAGTAGTAACTGAATTTTGTTCCTCTTCAAGGTTGGTAAAACGTCTTTCACAGCCAAGGCGCTCAGGATCGCCCTGAAGGAGTTGTTCTTCAGTGTGAGTACTTGCTTCCTGTCGCTCTCTGTGAAGGTGACTTTAGAATTCTCAATAACGCTGTTCCCTTAAACTCACTTCAAGGCTGGAATTCCGCCATTTTGGAGCATGGGCGCACCTCTTGGGATATTGGACCAATAATTAATCTCCGTTTCAGTGGTTTGACATGCTTTAAGCAGCCCATTAACCTTTTTCCTCTTGAAACTTTTGGATTTTAGTTCCAGTCCTTTCTTCTGGTGCAGGTTCTCTCTGCAGTCAGCACGTTAAGATTCAGATCATTGGCCATCTGAAGTTAAGGCATTACTGAACTAGACTTGGCTTCTAGGGCCAAAAATCTAAAATGGGTGTGTTCACCCACTTATGATTGGTTTCTTACGCTAATTAGTGCTGTTTCTCTATATTTTGGAATTATCCTTGGCAAATTGAAGGAGCTGCTGAAGCTCTGAGAGGAATGGCTCCTTGCGCAGGATATTGGCTCTGTCCCAGTATCAGATAAAAAAATACAAAATTGATGATTTGTTGAAGGGATAAGCACTGCAAAGAGTTTGCTGATGTTTTATGAAATATCCCTCCAGGCGCCATCCATAGGAAGTGAACCTTTAGGTTTTTATCTGTTCCTATAGTAGTACTGGCACTGCTTCCTGCACTGGCTTGGTTTTTTCTTATGAAAGATTTGTAGCCAATGGACAGGAAAATCGAGTAAATCCTCACATAGGGACAGGGAAATGGATCCTGGTTGTGGAGTCATGCGCAAGGCTGAATTTAAACTTTAAAGATGAAGCCTGGATTTCTGCCTCCTTCCTCAGGTATGATCTGGGCCCCCGGTAGGTGCAGCTTCTTAGCATCTCCCATTCCTTCAAATTTTCACTTTTTTTTCTTTCAGCCCCAGTTAGAAGCACGTGTAGAGGACCATTCATAGCACGAGAAACACATAAAAGAACAAAAACCTCTACAGAATATTCTGGATGTACGGCCCCCTGCACTGGAAAACCCCTCTTTGCCAAGGTAAAACCCTCGCCAAAATTTCTGGACAACCTGCGTGTTGGAAGGTGCTGAAAATTCTGGGGCCCTGAAGAAAGCCTCCCTGGTCTTGAAGTGTGCATAAACATCGTTGTTGTGTTCTTGTGGGCTCTGTGGGAAGGAGGAAGTGCCAGCCAGCCTGCTTTCAGCCCTAATTAAGTGCAAGCTGCTGGATTTCTGTGCTGAGTGCAGGCCAGAATTCCCTCTGGGAAGGGGAACACTGGATTCTGTATTGCTAGTGCAGGGCGGGAATCCCTTCGGAAAAGGAAATCACTTGGATTCTGTGTGAGTGCAGCGTCCTATCTTGGAATGGGAAATCCATTTGAGATTCTGTGACTTTGAGTCAGGCAGAATACCATCAGGGAATGGGAATCCATTTGAGATTCTGTGCTGAGTGCAGGCAGAATTCCCTCTGGAAAAGGGAATCCACGTGGATTCTGTGCTGAGGCAAGCAGAATCTGTCTGGGGAATGGGGGCGGGATTCCACTTGCGATTCTGTGCCTGAGTGCAGCAGAAGTTCCCTGGCAAAGAGGAATCCACTGGATCTGTGGCGAGTCAGCAGGGAATCCCTTTGGAAAATGGGAATCCACTTGGATTCTGTGCTGAGTGCAGACAGAATCCCTCTGGAAATGGGATCCACTTGGATTCTGTGCTGACGTGAACAGCAGAATCCACCTCTGAGAAAAGGGCAATCCAACTTGGATTACTGTGCGAGTGACCAGGCAGAATTCTCTGGGAAACAATCCACTTGGATTCTGTCGCTGAGTGCAGCAAGAATCCCTTCTGGGAAAGCGAATCCACTTGGATTCTGTGCTGAGGCCAGCAGAATCCCTCTGGAAATGGGAATCCACTCTTGATTCTGTGCTGAGTGCAGCAGAATCCTCTGGAAAAGGGAATCCATTGGGATTTCTGTGCTGAGTGCAGCAGAATTCCTCATGGGAAAAGAGGAATCCACAGTGGATCTTGTGCTGAGTGCAGCAGAAAATCCTCTGGAATGGGAATCCACTTGATCGTGCTGAGTGCAGCAGAATCCCTGGAAATGGGAATCCACGTCGGATTCTGTTCGCTGAGTCGCAGCAGAATCCCCTCTGGTAATGGGAATCACCTTTGGGATCTGTGCTGAGTGAAGCAGAATTCCTCTGGGAAGGGAAATCCCACTTGATTCTGTGCTGAGGTGCAGCAGAATCCCTTTGGAAATGGGAATCCATTTGGCATTTCTGTGCTGAGTGCAGCAGAATTTCACTCTGAGAAAGGGAATCCACTTGGGATTTCCTGTGCTGAGTGCAGCAGAATCCCTTTGGAAAATGGGAATCCATTTTGGATCTCTGTGCTGAGAATGCAGCAGAATCACTCTGAAGAAAGGGAAATCCACTGGATTCTGTGCTGAGTGCAGGCAGAATCCCTCTGGAAGTGGGAATCCCTTGGAATTCTGGCATGGGAGTAGCAGCAGACAATCCACCCTTGGCAAGATGGGAATATAATGTGGGAAATCCACAACAGCAGCACTTCACTCCACCTCATGAATTGGTTTGTGCCCTCATCTAAATTGAGTTTTTATTTGTCTTTGCTCGCCAGATCCCAGAGCAGACAGCAATGGTCCTTGTGCAAGATGTTAACTGCCGGATGATTATTTACCTGAAGATTGAAACAGAATTTGATTTTTTCTTTAGCTACATTCAGGCTTATCCACAAAGATCTGAGGTTTCACCAACTTTTTAACAGTGGCCAGATTTGACAAACTTGATCAAGCTGCATTTTTTTATCCCCTTTCCAAGTACATTAAACCCCTATCCTAGTAGGTTTTTCTGAGGGTTTATGGACACTATAAAAATTTCATATTGGCATGGATTTCTAAAGCCAGGGAGAGATTGAAAAAATGAAAATGGAAAAAAACAAAAGAATACACAAGTTGCCACTGAGACAAGGAACATAAAGAAGAACAAATACTTCCCCTCTTGGAATAAACACACTGACCAGAACTAAAATTGTTTTATTTCTTCTCCTCGTTTTTCCATGGGCCTTGCGTAAATTAAAAGTGTTTAATTTGTTGTGTTTTGTTTCCTTGCAGCAAAATTAGCTGTGCACTCGGGGGATGGATTATGCCATCATGACAGGAGGGGACGTGGCCCCATGGGCAGAGAAGGGGTCACAAAGCCATGACAAACTCTTTTGACTGGCGCCAACACCAGCAGGAGAGGGTAAGTTGAGCCTCCCTGGAATTCCTGAATTTGGCGTTCTTGCTCAAAACAAAAAAAAAAAAAATCATCACAAACAAACTTCAAACTCATCACAACGAAAATCACATCCCAGCAGAGTTGCGCTGTTAGTGTGAGTGGATAACACTGAGCAACCAGCACCTCTGCAAGTTTTCTTGAATGGGTGAATCCTTGCTAATTAAATACTAAAAAAGCTGAAAAACCTTTGCTTTTTTTTTGTCCCTTTTCACACCAGCTTTCCCAGCTTCTGTCATAACGTGATGTTCTGCTCTCACCAAAGCAGGAGGAGAGTTCCTGCCACCTTGAAAAGGCTGGGACACATTTCCTCAGGGTGATTAATAGATTAACATGACAAGTAATTAGGCAAGATTCAGCCACAAATCAGGTTGTTATACACTCTGATATTCGTTCCCTGTTGCAACTGCTACACAATTTTAAGCACTGGTGTGATATTGGATACCAGTTTACTGATTATTTTAAGATCTCAAGCAGAATGAATTTTAAAGAAATAAAGAAAATAGGGAGGAACAGATTGCTAATAACAGTGATAAAAATCACAAAATGCTGTGCTTTTTTTAAATACACTTTTAAAGAAATCTTATTATCTGCCAGAGAAGCCTCATGTCTTAGAGCTCAATAAATTACAGAAGATGGAGAAGGGAAAAAACAGAATACCATCAGGTGTAAAAATCACAAATTTGCTGTGCTTTTTTAATCACTTCTAAAGCAATTGTTTTCTCGTGTTCTAGGCTCAATCTGGCCTCTTGATTTTTGGTAGTAATGTTGGCAGTAATTTGCTCACACCTGATAGAAATGAGTTTGCAGGGCAGAGGTAGCTGAGAGTTGCTTTTTCCAGCCAGGATGTTTCAAATTCAATATTGAACTTTCTCTGGGTATGTCACTTGGGTTTTGTGCTGGTTGGATCTCAGATTTGTACCGGGGCTGTGCCCAGTGATTGATGTGTTTCTCTGATTGCCTGAGGATGGTGCATTTATCCTGCAGTGTCTCTTTTAATCCCATGTTTCATTCATCACCTGAATGTTTCTATTTCCCCCTACAAAACCAAAACAACAAAAAAACAAATCAGAGAAGAAATCTCCCTAAGGGATTTAAATGTTTTAAACCTCTGTCCTGAGGAGCTATAGCAAGAGAAAGGAGTTGGAATTTAAGTTGAGCTTTAGAATTTAAAGTGAGAAGTTGACAAAAGATGAAGAGGTAATACTCAGCTGGGATGCTTCCATTAAAGAATTCTTTTCAGCACTTGCCTGGGTCTGAATTCCTGCCCTGATAAAAAATTTCTGTCGAATTTGAGCTTCATGCACTTCCTGATCAAGCTTCCCCTGTGTCCATTACACATCAATATTCTCACTTCCAGTAGCATTGAACGTAGTTTACAGCAGATTTAATCCTGAATTATTCTTGTTAAAGCCTGTTTTTGTGCCTTTATTAGCGAAAATGTGTGATAAACAGCCACTTCTCTGCAGAGAATATTTCAGGGAAGCTGGGGCTGAGTGGACGAATTGTTAACAGCGCCTTGAAATGCCTTAGAGAGAGAGAAAAAAACAAACGAAAGCTTGAGTTTGAAGTTTATGAGCCAACTCTTTTCTGATAATTGATAAACATCTTTTACAGGCTCCAGGTCTCTCGGGAAGAGCGCTTGCCCTCTGGGTTAGAAGTGAATTTATTTTGTTGCGTGAATAATTCCATGGACTTTATTAATTCACTCTCCCACAGTAGTTAAAAACCATTACATTTGTCGCTTGCTGTGGTTTGGAAAAGATAAACCTCACAAAATAGCATGAAGCTGAGGCTGAGGGATGAGGACTCTGGGTTAGCTCAAGAGGCACAAGGAGGAACAAAATGCAGGACGGGTGCCATTTGCCACCAAGATGTGTGCGTGCGACTGTGCCCTTGCCACATTCTCTCTCAAGGAGGACGGGAATGCTAAAATAAGCCATTTTCAGCTTTAGCACTCTAAATTGCCTCTGTTAGGTCTAAATTTCAATGATCTACTGCAGCTTGGGCAGCCAATGCCAGCCACAAAACCGCGCCTCACCACAAAACTCAAAAATCCAGAAGTTCAAGATCCTCAGCCCTAAAAGGTTTACTTCAATCTTAATCTGGAAAAAAAACGAAAATCAAAAAAGGCCAAAGCAACACCAACTCCAGAGTTCTGGGGAGCAGATTTATGGCCCAAGGTGCCCTGAAGTGAATCCATTTTTCAGTGTGGCTGGCCCAGCATCTGCCGTGGACAGGTGGGGCTGTGCCAATGCTGCCCAAAAGAAATGAATTTGTGCAATCTTTGGGTGTTGCAGCTGAGGGGCAGGAATATCCTGGACTGCCTGAGCCTCACTCACTCCATGTCCTGTTATTTTGTGTAGTGTTTTTTTGGTTCTTTTTTTGCAGCCTCCTGCTGTTCGGTGGACGAGGCGGACGCCGGTTCCTGAGGAAAAGAGCAACAGGTGAGTACCGGTGTGTAGTGTCCCTGTTCCGTCTGCAGCTTCCTTCCACTCTTGATTCTGTTCTTCAGTGGGCAAAACAAGGCAAAGCTGGCAGAATGCCTCAGCCTGATGGCAGAGATAAGAAATCAGCACCTCAAACTGATTGTATTCCTGCCTGCAACAAATGGGTGTGCTGTCTTGTGGCGGGATTTGCAGCAGGAGAAAGTAGAGGAAACAAGTTGTATTGAAAACAAAGAAAGGTTGTTCACCTTTCAGTATTTGGGTTGTCCCCACATGATATTTATCTTGTAAGTTTCATAACAAAACTTTCTTGCTACTTAACAAAGTTACAGCAGCACCTTCCCTGTAGAAAATTTGTGTTTCCAAAATCGGTCACCACATTGAAATTCAATCTGGACCTCGCCCTTAAATCCCAAAATCCAATTTAAAGAGCTCTCTAGGGAGGTTCTTTTTGAATGTGTGAGTGATTCCTTTGCTTTGTGGTTTCTTTTCCTGTAGTCTCAACACTAACCCAGCTAAAACAGTGTGTTCAGCAGGGAAAGCCACCTGGACCAGGGGTTTGGAATCAAGAAAATCACTGCTGGAGCTGTGGATAAATCTGTAATCCTCCTGGAAATTTTAGTTGCACCTTTTTTCTGGTATTATAAATCTGATGTTTTTTCCCCAAGGTGTTTTGGATTCTCTCTAATGCAGGTGCTTGACAATAATAGAGCTCCTTTGGATCCAAAAAATTCTGCTTAAAGCTGAGCTGGCTGCAGTCCCCAGCAGGCTGATTCCTCCCTCCTGCTGATTTCATCTTGCAGGAGAAAATCAGTGAAGGATCTCAGAGCCAACTCTAAATGCATTTCTGCACAGAACGGAGCCGCACGCAACAAGCTGACGTATCCCTTTCAGGCAGCTGCTGTTTCCTGGATTGAGGAAACATCCTAAAGGTTTTTTCTGGTGTACAAATGGAAATTGGAAATATCCTTCCTGTCTGTATGGTTTTTAAAAAATCTTGCAGAAATATTTCCCTTTCCAGTTATGTTACCAAATCTTGCTTCACTTTCCTCTTAAACCCTTCCTGTGCTTGGCAAATCAGAACCACTAGGTAAAATTTTTCCCTGAAACTGGGGATGGATTTGACATCTCTAGTGTCTTAATTGTGTGTGTTTTCTTTCTTGGGAATTCCGCTTCTCTTGTACATAGAGGCCCACTTTAAATTGCTACCACAGAAAGAACTCTGAGTCCTCTCCTTGCCTGGTGCTTCGTGTTCCCTGGGAAAAACACTTCAGTGCTGCCCTGGGAAGCTGCTGCTTCCTCTGCAGTTGACCTCTTCCCCATCCTGTGCCTGTGTGGGCGGAGCTTTGAGGGCACAGGCAGTTTCCAGCTGGAACTCCATTCTTTCCATCTTCTCTGTTCCTTTCCATCCGACACCATTTCCTTCTTTCTCTGTTTCTTCCTGTCATTCTATCATTCCTTCCATCTTTCTCCATTCCTTTCCCACATTCCCTTCCATCTCTTCTCCATTCCTTTCCATCCATTCCTTTCCATCTTTTCTCCATTCTTTTCCACCTTCCGGAGGTCTTTTCCAGCTCTCTTCTCCGTTCCTTCATCTTTCTCCAGTCCTTTGCCATTTTTCTCCACTACCTTTCCAAAACCCTTTCCATCCCTTTCCATCTCCATTCCTTTCCATCTTTCTCCATCCCTTTCCATCCATTCTTTTCCATTTTTCTCCATCCCTTTCATCTTTTCTCCCATCCTTTTTTCCATCCTTTCCCATTTTTTTTCCCATTTTTCTCCATTTTTTCCATCTTTCTCCATCACTTGAAGCACACGACTGGCAGTGCTGAGGTGGACAGAGGTGGCCAATGTCACCGTTCCCCCCACCCCTGGATCTCTTTGTCCACCTCCATGGGTGGACTCCCTGCCACTTGCACAGTTCACCTAAAACCCATTTTCCTTGCTGTCATAACAGAGAAATGACCTTTCCTCCACCTTTCTCAAACAATATTTTGATTTTTTTTTTTTACTGTGAACTTTACTCAGTTGTTAAACTTCTCCGCTTATCACGATTGAAGCCAACAAGAAAAGTTGTCTCTGCCTGTGGACAGATGAGGTTTTAAATGATGATCTTCTTGGGAAATGAAGACACTTGTTAGAGTAACCTCGTGACATTGAAATGAATATTGCTGGAAGGTCTCAGGACAAAAACAGGGTAACTTTTGACCTTCGGGGTCTCAGAAGCATGCAGCCTCTAACCTGTTAATTGCTTCTCTTGTCACAGTGAGGTGCTGGGCAAGATGTGCTTTTCCAAAATAATAAATTGCTGAAAGCAATGGGTGCTGACCTCAAAGAAACCTTTGGGAAGAGAGCATCAATCCTTCTGTCAGAAATGATATGTAGAGTTGCTCTCATAAAGCTGAGTTTTATTATTATACATGATTGCAAAGATAATAAACACAATAAATATTTTGTTGCTGCAAATCCAGGCCACGCAGTGGGAATGGTTCTTTCTTTTCCTCGATGTTTGGGTGCTGTGGGTGTGTGTGAATGAGCTCTGATGTGGGCAATTCAAGCCCCTGATTTCAGCCATTGAGGACACTGTAACATTGCCCTGGTGATTCACTCCACTTTTACTTACTTTGAGCAGCCCTGATTTGCCTGCTCTGCGGCTAGGAAGGGAGTCTTCCCATCATGAATGGGGATTTATTGGGATCAGTGTGGAAATGGGCCGTGGGTGAACGGGGCTGTTTGGGTGAGACCGCCGAGGAGAAGCTCTTCCTTCCAGCAGGGGGAATTGTCACCAGCACAGACCAGAGGATGGGGTCAGATTTGCTGCCTCTCAACTTCCCTAAAATGCATTTTGATGATTATACATACTGAGCTGAATATCAGGCCTGGATTGTCAATCCCTTCATCTACGGCCAAGCTTGGGAAGTACTTTGTTGGGCAGAGGAAGGCCAAATTCTACAGCTTGGCTTGCAAGTTCTATCTCCAGAAAGTCGACTGTGGAGCTTGCGCCCCTTGTAGCCAACGCGTGATTCTAAACAGACAGTGATTGAGAACATCAAATTATTCCAATACTGTGCTTAAAAATAACCATTTTGATTATTAGGCACTTTAAGATGGTGGACATCAATAAAGCATTAAAGCATTGGCCACAGGGAAAACATCATGTTACAATGCAATTTTAAAAAAATAAAAAAGGATTTTAGCTCCAAAATGCAGCTGACCTGGACTGTGGACCCTTCAGTGATGTTCACAAAATAAAGCCAAACATTTTAGTTTTAGTCTGGTGCTTGAGTATGCTCTCGCAATCTGTTGTCTAAAGAACCAGGATTTTTTGTCAACTGATTGAAACATCCTTTTGATCCCAACCCTGGCACTCTCCCGATGTTCAGACGAGTTCATTGAATTTTTATTTTTACGCCTTCATTCTTATCCTTTTTTTTTTTTTTATTTTTTTTCCTAATTTCCAGGTTATTATGCTTGTTTTAGACAAGCAATCCAGCACCGAGCAGTTTGACTGGGGAAAACGACAGGATAGGATGACGATGGTGAATTTTGTCTGCCCCAGCTTGGAGGAGCGCAGAGCGGCTACTGTCAGGATGTTATTTCGACGGGTACACGTCCTGAAGCCAAGGCGCACGGATGGGCACAACAGTGAGTGCCCTTTTCAATTCTCCACTTTGGGGAATTTCTTATTATTTTACTGCTTTTCCTCATCCCTTTTCCTCTGTATTTCTGTATATTCTGTCTATAAATCCACTTTAAACGAAGCAGCGCAAAAGTTGGAGAACCTCTTGCTATCCTTATGATCCCCAGGAATTCTGTCTCCGGTGTCTGTTTTTGTGTCCCTTAAGGAGGGCAAACAGTGAGTGCCCCTCACAGCTCTTCCCCACTTTGGGGAATTTTATTTAATTTTAGCTGAGCTTTTCCTATCCCCCTTTTCCGTGTATTTCTGTATATTCTGTCTATAAATCCACTCAAAACAAGCAGCACAGGAGTTGGAGAGATGCCTCTCGATGCCATCCCACAATTACATGCCATGCTCTGTTGTGCCCTTAAGGAGGGCAAACACTGGAGGCAACCCTCTAACCTCCCACCTTGCAGAATTCTCATTCTTTTACTGCTTTTTCTCCTCCCCTTTTTCTGTGTATTCTGTCATAAACTCACTCTGAACAAGCAGCACAAAAGTTGGAGACGCCTCTCACTATCTTGATGCAATGCCATCCCAGATTTTGTGCTGCCCTTTGTTGTGCCCTTTAGGGGGCTAAAATAATATTTCTCACACTTCCCCCCTTTTTATTCTGTTGCTTTTCCTCATCCCCTTTTCCTGTATATTCTGTTATTAAACCCACTCTAAACAAGCAGCCAAAAGTTGGAGAGAACCTTCTCCCACTTGATGAGAATCCCACAATTTTGTTGCCATGCCATGGTTTTATTCATGCCCTTAATATCAGAGGCATTAATGAGAAAGCAGCAAACTGTAGGAATTTCCCAGGGGTCCCTCCATTAACCAGAAGATTTTGTGTTTTCCAGGAGGTTTGAATGCTGGCCCAGTTTGATTATGGCAAGAAATGCTCAAGATGCCAGCTCTGACCGAGGGCATGTCCGGCGGAGATCTCACTCGCTGTGGCCTGCAGGTGAGGTGGCTCTTATTTTTTATTTGCCTTCCTTCCATTTATTTGCCACCTTTTGGAAGGTTTGATTTTAGTGTGCTCAGCTCATCTGTTCCTTGTGGATGTTTTAATTTCTCCATTTCTCTATGGGGTGGGTGTTGAAATCAGCTATTGTTAAATTCCTCATCCCAAATAGGAACATGTTTGGGAAATGCCCTGATGGGAAAATTCCCTGGATGAAATAAATTCTAAAGAAATGAGTTTGGGAGTGAATTTGGACAGTCCATGCTCGGTCACATTCATGAGCTTAAGAAGCTCAGCCAAAAGTCTTCTGATGTTTTTACCCTGCATTAGGGCACCCTTAGTTCCTAAAAACACATTTTCAGTGCAACTTAGTTTATTAAAGAAACAAAACTAACTGGGAATGGAACTACAAACAAATAGGTAAATCTTCCGTACATAAAAATAAGAAAAGAACTCACTTGGAGTGCAATTATTCCCATGCTTAACAAGCTTTAGTGCTGGTTTTATATTTATTTTTTTTTAAATCAGGTTTTTCCCCTTGTTTTTCACAGCTGCCAGTTTTTCCCTGGATTGTTGTTATTTTCATAAAAACTAACCTAGAAATATCAACTGAGGGATGTGCTCCAATTGTGTGTCATGGAACCTACTCATGTCAGCACTCCTTTCAGGGGTTGTAAAAACAAAGTGGCTTTTTGTTCACTTTTTCACATTTTAATGCAGTTTAAGCAGCTCACAAACATTCTACAAAGTTGGTGCATTTCATTCCTTCTACTACTGGTTTTCCACCTTTGAAGGGATAGAAATATTTACCCTTTCTAATCTAAATTAATTTTAATTGCTAAATTAATTTTAATTGCTGTAGCCATGAGCTGAGGTCCAATTGAGTGCTGTTAGTTTTTTTATTTATCCTTTGCTAGCACAAAGCTGGTTAATATTCGATTTAATTTCGGTGATATTGAATCATATTTCAAAATATGTGCTGTCATCTGCCCCACCTCTGTGAAAGCTTTGCTGCCAACTATTTCCTGTAATAAAGAGTTGTGATAAATGATCCTTCGCTTTTTATCACCCCCTTATCACCAAGTGTCATCGCTCCCCTGGAATGACCTCAGCTTTTATCATTTCTCCTCTAAGTGGTGCTGAAGGAAGGGGAAAGGTGGGGTGACTAATTCCCTGACAGCTTTTGGAGATGTTCCTCGTAGTGCCGTGCTTTTAATGAGGTTTGATGTGAAAATTGCAGCAGGAAGTTGTGCTCCTTTCTGCTCTCACAAACACTCAAAGGGCTTAAAAAGAAAAAAAAAAGCCACGCAGGAGAGGGTGGGCAGAAATAGCTGAGCTGCTTTGATGTAGAAGCTGCAAGAAACTTCATCTGTGTAAAATAAAGGTAAAATCAGAGTGACCTCGGTTTTTATTGGTCAGAAGGGGAATTGATGTGTCAAGGGTTGGTGTCAGGGCAGCGAGGGACTGGACTTGTGGATAAATTCCCTTGGGAAATGTGCGGAAAGGCTCCCAAGAATATTGTTTCAAGCAGTGCCCTGGGAGCTGCCTGCCAGAGCTGCTGATGCTTTCTGGGTTCTTTTTCACTCACTGGAATTTGGAATTTGGAGCTGAGGGCTCAAGAATTGTTTCAAGCAGTGCCCTGGGAGCTGCCTGCCAGAGCTGCTGATCCTCTCTGGGTTCTTTTTCACTCACTGGGTTGAGGAATTTGGAGCTGAGGGCTCAAGAATTGTTCAAGCAGTGCCCTGGGACCTCCCTGCCAGAGCTGCTGATCTCTCTGGGTTTCTTTTCACTCACTGGAATTCTGAGAATTTGGAGCTGGGAGCTGAACTGGAGCTGGCTGGAGCTGCTGTTTGTGCCAGCTCTAAGGCAGGATGTGCCCCCTCTGCTTTTAGGGTTTTTGTGGTAAAAACCCCTCTCCAGGCGGGTGTTTTTCACTCTCCACCCCAAATCTCCCAGGTGCTGTTGGATTTTAGGCCCTGGGTCAGCACTGAGCACTCCTTGTAGGTGCCTTTGTGGCTGCTCTGGGCTGGCAGGATGAAGGTGCCAGTAAATAAAAACCTTCCTGAGGCAGTGTATCTAAAAATTCCTGCCATGCTTTGTGCTGGCTAGTTAACAACGCTTTGGGGCAGTGTTATCCTAAATTGCTGCCTCTGTGCTGCAGTTTAACAAACCCTTTGGGGGCAGTTGTTATCCTTGAAAAATTGCTGCCTCATCCCATGCTGCATTTAAACCTTCCTGACAGTGTTCTCCTGCCTGAAATTCCTGCCTCCCCACTCTCCTTCCTATTAACAAACCTTTCTGGGCAGTGTTATCCTGAAATTGCTGTCTCTCTGCTCTCCTTCCCATGCTGCAGTTAACAAACCTTCCTGACAGCATTTTCCTGAAATTCCTGCCTCCCTGCTCTCCTTTCCACTAACAAACCTTCCAGGCAGTGTTATCCTGAAATTGCTGCTTTTCTGCTCTCCTTCTCATGCTGCAGTGAACAAACCTTTCTGACAGTTATCCTGAAATTCCTGTCTTCCTGTGCTGCAGTTAACAAACCTTTGGGGCAATGTAATCCTGAAATTGCTGCCTTCCCGTGCTGCATTTAAACCTTCCTGACAGCATTCTCCTGCCTGAAATTCCCACCTCCCTTCTCTCCTTTCCGTGCTGGAGTTAACAGACCTTCCTGATAGTTATCCTGAAATTCCTGCCTTCCTATGCTGCAGTTAACAAACCTTCCTGGCAGTGTAATCTTGAAATTCCTGCCTCCCACTCTCTTTCCCATTAACAAACCTTCCTAACACGTTTTCCTGAAATTCCTACCTCCCTTGCTCTCCTTTCTATGCTGCACCTTCCAGGCAATGTAATACTGAAATTGCTGCCTCCCCTCTCTCCCTCCCGTGCTGCAGTTAACAAACTTCCTGACACGTTTTCCTGAAATTCCTGCCTCCCTGCTCTCCTTCCTGTTAACAAACCTTCCAGTGTTATCCTAAAATTGCTGCCTTCCCATGCTGCAGTTAACAAACCTTTGGGGCAGTGTTATCCCGAAATTTCTGCTTTCCTGCTCTCCTTCTTGTGCTGCAGTTAACAAACCTTCCTGGGCAGTGTTATCCTGAAATTCCTACCTCCCTTCTCTCCTTTCAATGATTCAGTTAATAAACCTTCCTGACACGTTTTCCTGAAATTCCTACCTCTCTTGCTCTCCTTCCCATTAACACATCTTCCAGTCAGCGTTATCCTGAAATTCCTGCCTCCCTTGCTCTCCTTCCCGTGCTGCACCTTCCAGGCAGTGTTATCCTGAAATTCCTGCCTCCCTTCTCTCCTTCCCATTAACAACCTTCCTGACACGTTTTCCTGAAATTCCTGCTTTCCTGCTCTCCTTCTCGTGCTGCAGTTAACAAACCTTCCTGACACGTTTTCCTGAAATTCCTATGTCCCTGCTCTCCTTTCTATGCTGCACCTTCTAGGCAGCATTATCCTGAAATTCCTACCTTCTTGCTCTCCTTCCCATTAACACACCTTCCAGGTAGTGTTATCCTGAAATTCCTGCCTCTCTCCTCTCTCCTCCCGTGCTGCTGGTACCCCCCTGTGCAGGGCTGTGCTCTGAACTGGGTCAGGGAGCTGAGCACAGTTAAAAATAGCTCATCAAGACGAGTTAAGTGCGTAACGACGGCGTTCAGGGTAGGAAGGGGCTGGAGGAACCGGGAACTGGCTCCAAAAAAATCCTCACCAGGCTTCCCTCAGCTGGATGGAGCAGCTTAGGGTGGTTATAAACCACAAACACCCTGAATTTCTTACATTTTGTAGCAATCTATCATTATTGCTCTTTAATTACAATTTAATTCTGATCCCAGAATATCCTGAGCTGGGAAAAACCCATAAACATCATCCCAGTTCATCCCAAAATCCCAGCCTAAAGCAGCGCCTGAGTGCACACCTGAGCTTCCATCCTGTGCACAGGAAAGTGCATTTGCCTGATGGAGTTTGGAGATTCTGGGATCATCTTCCCTTCCCAAAATTCGATCCCACAGATGATTTGGGGGAAGGTGAAATCCTGAAATTTTAGGAGGTGAAACCATCACAACCATCAGCTCTTCCCAGGAGTAACTGGGACAGCAGCAGTGCCCTTGCAGGATGCTTTTGGATTCTTCTGCCAAATTCTTTGTATTTTTATTATTATTATTACTATTATTATATTATATTCCAATATTATCTTTAAAAAAAAAATCTCAAAAATGCAACTGAGAAATAAATGCACCTTTCAGAGGCTTCATCCCACCAGGAGCTGGGTTTGGGCTGGATTTGCTGCCGCTCACATGAAATTCCAGCCCACTGTTGGCTCAGTCTGTCCTGAATTTACCAACAGAAAAAAAAATGCAGAAAAGCAAAGAGTGTAACCTCCAGCACCAGGAAAAAATATTGCTGTCTGGCACAGCTAATAGAGTGTGTGCTAGAAATCCATTTTAATCTCTCCTGCAGAAGACTGAGCCTTTTCCCTTTTGTCCTTGTGCTTTTCCACTGCCCACATCCAGCCCTTGATGGCTCCAGCACCCACTGGAGGCGTTTTTTTTATTCACCTTAAAAATTCCCTTCAGCTCTGTTTATGGTTTTGTGCTTTAGAGAAAAATGTCAAAACAAAAAACACTTTCTGCTATTCCGAGCTGTAATCTTGGAAAATCGTTTTGGCAGCGCTTCAGGAGAATTCCCAGGAGTTTTATGTCCCATTGTGAGCTTCCTGTCATTTTCTTGCCTTTTATGCCATGACATAAATGCTTTTTTTTTTTCTGCTCCTGAACCTTGTTTATGTTTAAAAATAGCAGTTGTATTTTGTGTGTTTTTTTTTTTTTTTATTTATTTTCATTATTTTAATTATTTGCTCTGACATAACTTGACTTGTTTTATTGTTGTATTTTTGTGTTTTTTTTTTTTAATCAGGCTATTTTCATTATAAAATTAATTCTATGTTTTAAAAATAGCAGTTGTATTTTGTGGTTTTTGTTGTTTTTTTTTTTGAATTCAGGTTTCATTTTCTTTATAAATGGGATTCAGATGATACAGATGCGTCTAGCCAGGTTCAATTAAACCACAAATCTTGGCTGAAATGAAACATGAGATCATCTAGGCTGGACTTGTCTTCTATTCCATCCCTCCCAAACCTTTTCTTTCCAGTTTATTTCATCATTAAATCAGAGGGATAAAACAGGAATTGCTGCACTGGCGAAAATGGTTTAAAATTCATTAAAATTCTTTAAAATTCTTTAAAATTGGAGGCAGAAAATAAAGCTTGGTCCCATTTTTGTGTGAGTGTGTGCAAGCTACTCCCAGAAGGGGCAGCTGCTTCTCCCATTTGCTTTCTTGACAGCAAAGGCCTAAGGCTTTCTAAAAATAGAAAATCATTGAGAAAATCAACAGAGCGTGAACTGCACAGCTTTGCAGGAGGTTCCACACCGGCGGGGAGGAGGGGAGGAAAAGCATCCTTCCTCCCTGAGCTCTGGAAGCACCAAACTGCAGCTCCAGCCTGATATTCCCATATATTTAAATTTGTAGGGTTTGTAGGTGTGCCATTTGTAATTTATTATTGAATATTTGTGAATTTGGAGGGTTTGTGCTCCAGCAGAGCTATTTCTCACCTTTTTTTTCCCCAAATCCTTCACATTTCTGGATTTTTCCACCCTCTGGGAACCCAGGGCTTTTCTGACCCTGACACCTTCATTTCAATTTGTAGGGTTTGTCCACCATCAGAGCCATTTCTCACCCTTTTTTGCTCAAATCCTGCAGTCTGTCATGGGAACCAAAGCTGAGATTCCTGCTCGGGATGGGAGGCAGAAGGGCTGGCACATGCCTGTCCAGGGTGTGGTGGCTCTGGGGACATGGACAGAGCTCTGGGGACATTCACAAATCTCTGGGGACAGGGACAGAGCTCTGGGGACATTCACAGAGCTCTGGGGACATGGAGAAAGCTCTGGGGACATGGACGGAGCTCTGGGGACAGGGACAGAGCTCTGGGAACATGGACAGAGCTCTGTTTTTTTTTGGGACATGGACAAAGCCCTGAAGCCATTCACAGGGCTCTGGGGACATTCACAGTGTTCTGGGGACATGGACAGAATTCTGGGGACATTCACAGGGCTCTGGGGTTTTTTGGGACGAGCAGGAAGCTCCCACCCCTCATCCCGAGCTCCCTCGTTCCCCGGGAGCGCTGGCAGAGGGAGGAACCAGATTTAGAATTGTGCAGCTCGGGGGCTGCTCTGTTACCGTGGAGATGGGTGCAGTGACAGCTCCAGCATCCTCCCCTTGCTCCGAGGGACTGGCTCTGTCCCCTGCGTGTCCCCTGCAGTGGGGACAGTCCCCAGGGTGCATGGCTGTCCCCATGGGCTGTTTTAGCAGGGGTGGCAGCAGTTCCCAGCCCTTTCTCCACGTTTCTGCTGCCTCTCACAGCTACAAAATTGAGCGTTTGCTGAGCAGCCTTGATCTGCTCAACCCAAGAAGTGGTGATGGTTTGTAAATCGAATCTCAGAGTGCAAAAGAAATGGGGAATGAGTATTTATTCAAAATCATAAGCACTTTTATTGGATTTATGCAATAGAAGAGGATGAGAGGGAGTCCTTCTCTGATGGCACGAATGGCAATCCCTGAGCCCTTTCCTGATGGCAGGAATGTCCCTCCTTGAGCCTTTTCCTGATGGCAGAAATCTCCACCCCTGAGCTGTCCCCAGGGGCAGGAATGGCCATCCCTGAGCCTTTCCCTGATGGCCAAAAGGCCATCCCTGAGCCCTTTCCTGATGGCAGGAATGGCCACTCCTCAGCCCTCTCCTGGTGGCCAAAATCTCCATCCTGGGCCCTCCTCTGATGTCCGAAATGTCCATTCCTGAGCCCTCCCCTGATGACCAAAATGTCCATCCTTGGGCCCTTCCCCAATGGCAGGAATGTCCATCCTTGAGCCCTTCCCTGATGGCAGAAATCTCCATCCTTCAGTGCTCCCCGATGGCCGAAATTGCCACCCCTGAGCCCTCCCCTGGTGGGCGAAATCTCCATTTCTGAGCCTTCCCCTGATGGCTGAAATGTCCATCCCTTGAGCCCTCTCCTGATGGCTGAAATGTTCATCCCTGAGCCCTCCCCTGATGGGCAAAATCTCCATTTCTGAGCCCTTCCCCGATGGCCAAAATGTCCATCCCTGACCCCTCCCCAATCGCCGAAATCTCCGTCCCTGAGCCGTCCCCAATGGCAGGAACAGCCATCCCTCAGCCCTCTCCCAATGGCCAAAACCTCCCTCCCTGACCCATCCCCTGATGGCCAAAATGTCCATCCCTGACCTCTCTCCCAATGGCCAAAACCTCCCTCCCTGAGCCCTCCCCAATGTCAGGAATGTCTGTCCCTGACTGTCCGTGTGTCTGTCCCCTCAGGAGCCCTCCCCGATATCAGGAATGTCTGTCCCTGACTGTCCGTGTGTCTGTCCCCTCAGGCCGCCGCCTACGCCTCAGAGGACGGCGTTCTGACCGAGGCCATGATGGACGCGCGTGTGGCCGACGCCGTGAGGCAGCACCGCCAGAAAATGGAATGGCTGAACACGGACGGGGCCGAAACCACCAAAGGGACTGACAGGAACCCTCTGCTGCCTTTCCCCAAGGGGACGCCCGTGTGAGGACAGGGTCCTTGGGGTGAATTTTGGGGTGGGGTGAGCCGTGGAGAGCGGGGCGTCCCTCGGTGCTGCTGCCTCGGCTTTGTCAGCTGCACCCAAAAGCTGAGCCGTTTCAAAAAGGAGAAGGAGCTGAAATAAAAGAGCTGAATTAAAAGAGCTCAATTAAAAGAGCTGAAATAAAGGAGCTCAATTAAAAGAGCTCAATTAAAGGAGCTGAATTAAAGGAGCCCTCGCTCAAACACCGCTGGCTGTGTTGGTCTCTGTGGTCTGTCCTGTTGGAGAGGCACAAACCCCAAATCTTTCTGAGCTGTTTCGTGTTTCTGTGGGAATCCAGGGCTTGTCCAAGCATGACATTCCCATACATTTCAATTTATAGGATTTGTGCTCCAGCAAAGCCATTTTTTCCCCAAATCCTTCTGACCCCTTTCACATTTCTGGAGTCTCCCAGCACCAAAAGGCCCGTGAGGACCCAGGGCTTTTCCAAACCTGACACTCCCACACATTTATATTTTTAGGGTTTGTGCTCCAGCAGAGCCATTTCTCACCCTTTTTTCCCCAAATCCTTCTGAGCTTTGTCACATTTCTGGAGGACTTGTCCAAACCAAGGTTTGTGCTCCAGCAGAGCCATTTCTCACCCTTTTTTCCCCAAATCTTTTTGAGCTGTTTCACATTTCTGGAGTTTCCCACCCTGTGGGAACCCAGGGCTTTTCCAACCCTGACACTCCCATTTCAATTTGTAAAGTTTCTTCTCCAACAAAGCCATTTCTCCCCCATTTTTCCCCAAATCTTTTTGAACCCTTTCACATTTCTGGAGGGCTTGTCCAAGCCAAAGTTTGTTCTCCAACAAAGCCATTTCTCCCCCTTTTTCCCCCAAATCCTTCTGAGCTGTTTCACATTTCCGGAGTTTTCCATCCTCTGGGAATCCAGGGCTTTTCCAACCCTGACACGCCCATTTAAATTTGTAGGATTTGTGCTCCCAGAGCCATTTCTCCCCTTTTTTTCCCCAAATCCTGCCCATGACATCCCTCCTTGCTCTCTGAATGTCATCACTCTCGAGTTGTCCTTCACAGTCTCAGTGCATTTTCCTCATAAAGTGAATTTGGTGTGATTTACTCATGAACTTTGAATCATCAGCAATAATCTCAGAGCAGCCCCACATATTTTTCCTCTCAAATAAACCACTTTTCTCCTCGAAGAGATGAGTTTGGGGCACTCAGATCCAGCATGCTCTGAAGGGACAGAGATGAGTGATTTTTTTTTCCTCTCGCTGCTGCCATCAAGCTGCTCTTGCAATCTGAATTTTCTGCTGCATTTCTGGAGCAGCTGAGGAAATGTGCCACTGTCAAGCCCCGAGCACAAACCTGCCTTGACAAGATGACATTTGTTCTTCTTTTCTGCACATGAGGGACAGGTTAGAAAATCTGATTTTTTTTTTTTGTTTGTTTTTTCTCTGTGTTTGAACTGGGTTTGAACTCCATGCTCTGCTCTGAGGCCTCTGCTGGAGCTCCACGTTGTCCTGACCTAAATCTGTGCCCTTGATTACATTGCTGAGTTTTCTCCTCACACAGGAGCTGACTCCAACCCTGCTTTGGCCATTCCAGGGCTGCCTGAGCTCTCAGATGTTCCCTGACAGAGCTTAAAGAAAATTATTTTTATTTTAATGGAGCTCATGAGCAGAATTCAATCCTGGGAACAGCCCCTGAGGCCCCAAATCTTCCCTTCCTGGGGCTGCCATCATCCCCAAAACAATTCCCTGATATTTTCCCCTGGTAGAACATTAAGAGGCACTTCAGAAGGTGCTGCTTTGGTGAAATTCTCACTTTTGTGGCCTCTGACACTCACCTGGTGCCAGGTGCGGGCTGGGGATGAATCTCTGCACCAACAAACCACACATTTGATATTCAGAATTACTAAAATCGACTCAAATGCCACTTTTTTTCCTTTTCCTTCAGCCTGTAGTTGTCCTTTAGTCCACTGTTTAGGATTAGCTATTCCCAGCCTTCCAGACTTTTTTGATGAACGTTTTTCCAACCGGTCTGGGCAGTGGATTTTGGCTTTTCAGCTACTATGGCTGGGTTTTGGCTGGTTTGCTGGTTTTAGTGGGTTTTGCGGGTTTAGCTGGTTTTAGCTGGTTTTGGCTGGTTTTAGCTGGGTTTTAGCTGGTTTTAGCTGGTTTTAGCTGGTTTTGCTCGTTTTAGTGGTGTTTATGTGGTTACTTCGTTAGCTGTTTTAGCTGTTTTATGGTTGGTGTTTGAGGCTGGTTTGGTGCTCGTTCGCTTGTACCGTTTAGCTCGTTTGTGGTCATGTTTTAGCTGGTTGCTGGGTTAGCTGGTTTTGCGCTGGTTTTTTGCTTGGTTTAGCGGGTTAGCTGGTGAAGTGGTTTATATAGTGGTTTTGGCGTAGCGTTTGTGTTTTAGCCGTTTTAGCTTGGTTATTGGTTGTGTTAGCTGTGGAGTCTTTGCTTTTAGACTAGGTTTATGCTAAGGTTTAGCTGGTTTTAGGGTTTGTAGCTGGTTTTAGCTGGTTTTGGCTCGGTTTGTGGTAGTTTGTGGTTTGCTGGAGCTGGTTTTAGTGCTGTTTTGGCTGGTTTGCTGATGTGAGGGAGCGACATGTTTTAGCTGGGTATTAGTGGTTTGAGCTGCTTGGTGTTTTAATGGTTTTGTGGTTTGGTGGTTGTCTAGCTAGGTCTTTCGCTGTGGATTTTTAATGGTTTTAGGCTGTTTTATGTGTCTTTAGCTGGTTTGGCTGTTTGTGGTTTGGCTATTGGGCTGTTTAGCTGGGTTAGTTAGGTTTTAGCTCTGTTTGGCTGCTTTGCTGGCTTCTTGCTCTTTTGCTGAGTTTTAGTAGGTTATTGGTCGGGATTTAGCTGGTTTTAAGCTTGTTTTTAGGCTGGGTTTAGCTTCGTTTTGCTGGTTTTAGTGGTTTTAGTGCGTTCTTGTAGGTTATTTAGCTGGTTTTAGTGGTATTTGCTGTATTTAAGTGTTTTGTGTTTGCTGGTTTTAGTGTTTTAGTGTTTTGCTGGTTTTTACTGCTTTTTAGCTGTTTTACTGGTTATTGGCTGGTGTTAGCTGTTTAGCTAGGTTAGTGTTTTAGCTCGTTTTGGTGGTTTTAGTGTTTTGTGGTTTTAGTGGTTTAGCTGTTTGGCTGTTTTAGCCGGCTTTTGCTGTGGTTTAGTCCGGTTTTATGTGGTTTTATGTTTAGTGTTTTGCCTGGATTTCTAGTGGTTTGGTGTGCTTTAGTGTTTTAGCTTGCGGGTTTGCTGTTAGCTGGTTAGTGGCTGTTAGATTGGTTTTGCTGTTCTTTGCTGTTCTGGTTTGCGTCTTTATTGGTTTATTAGCTGTTTTGAGTGGTTAGCTGGTTTTGGTGTTTTAGGTTTGGTGGTTTGGTGGTTTTCCTTTAGGTATTAGCTCTGGTCTTTTAGCTGTTAATTGGTGTTTTAGTGGTTTTTAGCTGGTTTAGTGGTCGCTGTTTTTAGTGAGTTATTGCTGGTTTAGACTGTTTTAGCTGGTTTTGCTGTTTAGTGAGTAGTTTTTAGCTGTATTCTTAGCTGGTTTTGCTGAGTTTTAGTGGGCTTTTTGGTCGGTTTTGGCTTAGAGTCTTTGCTGGTTTGGATACGTTTAATTGGTTTTTGCTGTTTTGTGTATTTGCTGGTTTGAGCTTGGTTTTAGTTGGTTTTGGTTGTTTTTTTACTCCTTTATTCGCTGGGTTTGCTGGTTTTTAGCTTTGGTGGATTTGGGATTTACTGTCTTTGGTGGTTGTGGTCTTTAATTTGGCCGGCGGGTTTTGTTTCTTTTTAGTGTTTGCTGTTTTTAGCTGCGTTTAGACTGGTTTGTAGGTTTGGTTGTTTAGTTGGTTTTCATGGTTTTGGCGGTTTTAGCTGCGGGTTTAGCTGGTTTTAGCTGGTTTTAGCTGGTTTTGGCTGGTTTTAGCTGGTTTTAGCTGTGGTTTTAGCTGGGTTTAGCTTTTCCTGCCTTTCCTGCACTTCCAGGCCATGGGCATGAGAGGCCCAGGCTCCTCTCTGCACCCAGAATTTAACAGTGAAATATTTCATCTTTTAAAATCATCTTTGGATCTCGGAGTTTTCCTGTTATCCCAGCGAGCGGGTGAAAATCTGGGACAGATTTTGTAGAATCTGAGGATCGCCAAACACGGGGGATCCACAAACCCTTCAGAGAGCAGAGCAATCCTTCCACATCTTCCACGCCTGATTGTCCCTCCTCTGTCACCCCCTTTGTCCCAAAACACGGTGACACCGGGGTTCAAAAGGTTGGAAAAAAACCACTCAGATGCAAAACATGCAAAAAACTATTTTACTGACAAACAGCAAAGGACGGGCTGATTCCAGGAGCTGAGCTGCTTCTCTATGATACAAACATCTTCTCCAAAGGGAAGGAATGGCTGAAAGACGCTCGCTGACCCAAATAAATTTAAAATCACAGTGTGCTTTTTTTTTTTTTTTTTTATTGCCTTCCTCACCCCGGAGCTCTCTACTTCAGCTGCTCCCCGGAGCACAACCCCTGGGTGACACCTGCCTGTGAGAGGGTATTTAATTTTAAAAAAATGAGCCATTATTGCTTTACAACCACAGTAGAGATTGTTTGTGATCAGACTCGGAGCGGAGTTGAATTTCTCTCTCTGTTTCTGGTGGGTTGTGCTGTGCCTCTCCCTGCCCTGCTGCGTGCAAAACCGGTTTGGACTCAGGAAAAAAAAGAAAAGGAGGATTAAACATGAGGAAAAACAGCACTCCAAGCTCTGGCCTGGTGTTTCACGATTGAAAATCTCCCTCAAATGAGTGCAGGGTTCTCTCTGCCTCAGTGTGAGATGGGAATGAGCAGGACTGAGCCACCATGGGAATCCTGAGAGGGGACCAAAACTGTCACATCTTTGGGGAAAAAAAATGGGTGGGGATGGGTGGAGTTGATGCAGGAGGGACAGGGACACACGCAGAGCTCTGGACACATGGACACACATGGACACACGGCCAAATTGGGATCCCAGCCCAGCCCCTCCAGACACCGCCACCTCTCCCCCTCCTCTGTCCCAGCCACAGCCTGGCTCTGTTGGTTTGAATTTCTGATTTTCTTCACGTCCTCCTGGCCACCCTCAGGAGCTGGGCTGATGGAACTTTTCACCCTCACTCCACCCTAAATGGAGCCAGGAGTGCTGTGAACCTGCCCAGCAGAGAATTCCCTGCTCTCCATCCCTCACTGCTGCTCACTGGAACCCAGATCTGTCCCACCAGAGCATCCAGGCTGGAAAAGGATGAATTCAAACCTCTCTGCTCCAATAATGGAACAAATTCTGCTCTTCCACCTCCAGAGGTGCTCTCAGAGCTTCTCTTGGCTGTTTTTCCCTTCCAAACCCCCTGAATGCAGAAGCAGCTTCATCCCCTGTTTCCTACCCCCCTCTTTCCACACCTCTCCTTCCCGTGCAGGCAGCCAGGCCGGGGCTCCTCACACCACAAACCCCGGGAGAACATTCCCAGCTCCAATCCCAGCCCTGGAGAAGCAGCACCCAGAGTTTTGAGCCGTGTCTGTGCTCTAAAAACAGCCCTCCAATTCCTCCCCACCTTCACCAGAGCCTGCAGCCTCCCCCAGAGCATCTGGCGGGTGAGAGCTGAGATGGGACCCGCACTTCCCACTCCGCTGTCCTGCACTTCCCACGCTTCCCATCCCTGTTTTCCCTTCCCCTAATCCTAATCCTGATCCTAACCTTAACCCTGACCCTGCTGTGTCCACTCCCTGCGGCCAAATTCGCTCCCAACTCAACCCTGGGGTTGTTGCTGGGTTCAGGTGTTGTTATTTTTGTTGTTTCCTCTGTGGAGCAGCTCCTTGGCTGCAGATGGGGGATGGGGGGTGAGCAGAGGGGTGCACAGCCCTCCTGGGTCAGATCTCATACATCCCACCCGGGTCAGATCTCACACAGCCCATCTGGGTCAAATCTCATACATCCTACCCGGGTCAGATCTCATACATCCTACCCGGGTCAGATCTCATACATCCTACCCGGGTCAGATCTCATACATCCCACCTGGGTCA
>VKON01000159.1:1145660-1160757 GCA_009741485.1 Malurus cyaneus samueli | reverse complement strand
TGCCAGGGGGCATTCCTGGTGCCAGGGACACCTCTGAGGTGCACAAAGCTCAGTGCCAGCTCGAGGGGTGCCCAGCACCCTGCAGCAAACTGAGATAGGGTTGGGATGGGTTTGGGCTGGGTTTGGGCTGGGTTTGGGATGGGTTTGGGATGGATTTGGATGGTGGGATTTGGGATGTTGGAATGGGTTTGGATATGGGTTTGGGATGGGTTTGGATGGGTTTGGGATGGATTTAGGATGGGTTTGGGATGGGTTTGGGATGGGATTGGGATGGATTTAAGATGGGTTTGGGATGGCTTTGGGATGGTTTGGGATGGGATGGGTTTGGGTTGGGTTTAGGATGGGTTTGGGATGGGTTTGGATGGGATGTTGGATGGGTTTGGATGGGTTTGGATGGGTTTGGGATGGATTTGGGAGAATTGGGATTTGGGATTGGGAATGTGATGGGATGGGTTTTTGGGTTATGGGATGGGTTTGGATGGGATTGGATAATGTGGTGGGAAGGTTGGGATGGGATTGGGATGGAGTTGGGTTTGGTTTGGGGTGGGTTTGGAATGGGTTTGGGATGCACAGGGAGGGATCAAACTGGGGCTGGGATGGGTTTGGGATGGGTTGGGATGGGTTTAGGATGGGTTTGGGATGGGTTTGGGATGGATTTAGGATGGGTTTGGGTGGGATGTGCAGGAAGGAGCAAACGGTTAGAATGGTTGGGATGGGTTGGGATGGTTTTGGAATGGGTTTGGATAGGTTAGATGTGTTTGTGGATGGGGTTGGGATGGATTTGGGATGGGTTTGGAATGAGTTTGGGATGGTTTTTGGGATGGGTTTGGGATGGGTTTGGGATGGTTTGGATGGGTTGGGATGAGTTTGGGATGGTTTTGGATGGGTTTGGGCTGGGTTTGGGATGGGTTTTTGGATGGGTTTTGGGATGGGTTTAAGATGGGTTTGGGATGGATTTAAGATGGGTTTGGTGGATGGCTTTGGGATGGTTTGGGATGGGTTTGGGATGCACAGGGAGGGAGCAGCGGGGTCATTCCACGCTGAGAGTGAGAAGGGGCAGCTCAGAGGTTGCCCCGGGGCTCCTGAGGGTGGGGAGAGGGATGGGGATGGAGAAGAGGAGGAGGAGGAGGAGGAGGAGGAGGAAGCACACCAGCCAACACTCCCTGAGCTGCCCATCCCTCCTGGCAGCGCCCAGAGCTAGCTGTGCCCGCGGTGCCATCGCTGTCACAGCTCTGCCATCCCCCACGGAACACCCCCCTGCTCCCCCCACATCCTCCCTCACCCCTCTGAGCCTCCAAATCCCTGACCCAAATCCCGCTGGGCCCGGCTTTAGGCTGCGATCCCATCCGGGGTTTGGAGCTCCGCAAGGTGATCACGGGGAGGAGGAGGGAGGAGGAGGAGGAGGAGAAAGGCTCGGGATGAGCTCTGAGCTCGCCCAGCTTTCCCTGATCCCCATCCCCGCCTTGCTGCTGACTCAGTGAGCCCGGCTTTGCCGCGGGCTCGGGGACAGTGACCTTGCCTGGCACCCAAAGGACACCCCACAAAGTTTTCCCGCAGAATTCCTTATCCCGGGGTCACTCCTGGCTCTGCTGGGCTGGGGGTGGTAAATCCTTCACTGATTCGCTGCTCTGTGGCTGGTGGGGGGCAGTCAGACCTTGTGAAATTTTTTTTTTTTGTTTTTTTTTTTTTTTTGTTTTTTTGGGGTTTTTTTTGGTTTTTTTTTTTTGGTTTTTTGGGGTGTTTTTTGTTTTTTTTCCCTTTTTTTTTTTTTCGTTTTTTTTTTCTTTTTTTTTTTTTTTAATTGGTTGGGAAATTTATGTTCTGGTAAGGAAAAAGCTGAGAGGATCCATCAGTTTTTGGGAATAACCACGATTTTATTGCAGAGCTCAGGGTTTGGCGTGGTCAGGGTTGGTCTCTGTTCGTTCCTCACACGGATCTTCCACTCGGAGCTGGGAGCAGCAGGGGCTGATTTCCTGACAGTGTTCAGTGCAGGAGGTCAGAGCAGGGAGATCGAGCAGCCCCTTCTGAGGCTCAAAAATCCATAAATCCGTGATTAAATGGCCCACGGAGGCCGGGCACTGCAGGTCAGGGAAAAACAGGGAAAAACAGGGGAAAACAGGGAAAAACAGGGAATAATGGTGCATTTCGCAAGCAGGAACGCTTTTATGGGAACCCCACGTTCCCATGTGTTCCCCATGGAATTCTTTGCTCCAGCCAAAACCCAACAGCCAAACTCAAGGAGCAGCTGCTCGGTCACCTCTGGTTAGAATTTCATTGCTCAGCCTTTTGGATAAATTTTAAAATTTAAAAAAATCCTCTTGGTCAGCCAAGAGTGTGACAGAAAAATCACCATCACCTCTGCTCTCAGAAATCTTCACCTCCTCGGGAAATGTCACCCACCAGACACAAAAAAAAATAAAAAAGGGGAGGAAAATGGGAAATGAGAAAAAGGAAAAGAGGAGGGGAGAGATAAACAACTTTTCCCAACCCGAGGGAGCAGAAAAGCCTGAAAATCCCAACCCTACCCATGGGCAACACAGCCCTAAATCTCCCTGCAGACTGAGCCTGGAAAAACAAATTAATCATCCTGCAATGTCCCCAGCAAAATGCCCATAAAATTTCATTAATGCTCGTGACAGTTCATAAAAATGATCAGTAGGGCTGGCAACTCCAAAATAAGGTGGAAATAAGTATGAAGATGTTTTCGCTGGAATCCTGCTTTGTCATTCAGCTCTCTGCAAGGCCATAAATAAAAAAAAAATAAAATAAAAAAAATGGAATTACACCAGAGATTGGAGGAGAGAGACCCCTGAAGTTCTGGACTTGTCAGGGACACACAAAAACAGATTTTGCTCCAGTAAAAGGAAGGTGTGGCTGCTGGGGATGAGGATTCTTTAAAAATCCCCAAATTTCCTCTCATTTTCTCTGCTCATTCTGCAGCTGCCAGGTTTGGGGCTGATGAAATGTTGAAAATATTGAGGAAACGTTGAAAATATTGATGAAATGTTGGAAATATTGGTGAAATGTTGAAAATATTGGTGAAATGTTGAAAATATTGATGAAATATTGAAAATATTGATGAAAAATTGAAAATATTGATGGAATATTGGGTGCTGGGGCAGGAGGGGAGAGCTTGGGCAGAGGGAGGGACAGAAATCACAGAAATCCCATCAGAATCTGCCCCAAAACCACCTCGATGTGGCTCCTTCTGGGATATTCCAGGAGCTGAAAGGCACCAAAATTGTGCCCAAATCTGCTCCCAGGCCTGTCTGTAACACACAGAACCCTCCAGATGCTCAATTTATCCAAAATCCTTTAAAATATCCCCATTCCAGCCCCTTCCCATGCCATATAAACACACTGGGAATAAACCTGACCAGAATTATTCTTTATAAACCCCCCCTCTTTTCTTGTAGCTTTTCTCACCTTTATTTCAAATATAATTACACTTTTTTAGCTGTAAAATGAGAACAAAAATCTGTTTATCAGCTCCCCACTCCCCTTTGCCATCTGAATCTCTGCTAACCCATAAATTTGGTTTTCCCTACCCAAATAAATCCTCCTGGCAATGAATGGAAGAGCAGAAAGTGCTGCTAATGAAACGATGATGACATAATTAATTCAGATTAAGGAATACTTTTCAACGCTCCCGTTTTTGTTTTTTTCTCCTCGTTTGGCTTACGCTTACCCCGTTTTTGTTTTTTCTCCTCGTTGGTTTATCCCCCAGCAGGAATGGAGAGGCCACTCAGGTTCCTCTTAAAAAATAAAAAATCCCAAGCTGTGACAAAGCTCAGGGGGTGAAGGGGGCACCTTCATCCTCCCGCTGCTCAAATTTCTCTGTGAATTTTTTTTTACCTGTGAAAGGTAAAATCTGAATGGGAAAAAAATAAAAAAAAATAAACAGGAGGCAGCAAAGCATTTTGTGTCGTGCTGAGAGGGCAGAGCAGAGCAGGAAAGTCAAGTTGAGGAAGCCCAGGAAGCATATTTGACATAAAAAAAACACACAATTCTTTCATTCTGTGCATTGTGAATTTGGAATAATTTTTTTTTTAAAAAAGAGAGATTTTAATTTCCAAAGGTGTTGGCATCCTCAGCTGCCATTGTGCAGAATCATTGCTCACGGGGCCATTAATTAAGGCACTGTCAGCACTTCCATTGCAAACCTCTGCCTTTTAGGAGTTTATAACTCAGCCATAAAACTCTGCTCCGGGCTGGAATTCATCATGGAAGGGTTTTGGCTGGAAGGAATCCATCCTTTTGTGTTTGGAGTCCCAAAAAAAAAAAAAAAAAACAGAGAGAGCAACAACAACGACCCAGGGGTTTTATTGCAAGGGTTGCCTCTCAAAAACCGGGTTTGGGTGAGCTAGGCCTGGCTTTGGGTGCTCATTGTGGGGTGGGGGTTGGACCTTAATGCTGGAAATTTTAGGAATTGTGGAGATTTATGGTTCAGGGCAGAAATCTGTGCTTGGTTAAACAGCAGAGAGTTCCCTGCCCCAATTGCTCCTTAAGAGGGTGAATCCTGATGGATTTTCCCCCCTCATTCCCCGTGGCCAGGGGTTCAAAAAAGAGATGTTTGAAAATCCAGTTTTATAGTGCAAATTTCCACAGATGCGGCTCATTCCCCATGGCGGGGTTCAAAAAAAACCTTCAAAATCCCAAATTTCAGTGCATCAATTCCACAGATGGGCTCTTCCCGTGTATTCACCCATGATCAGTTCAACTCAGGGTTCATCTGATGAAAATCAGTAAAAAAAAAAAACCCTTCAAAAATCCCAATTTTTAATACAAATTTCCACAGCTGTGTTTTTAAAGGATTTTTTTTTTGGATGTGAGGATAATGCACCGTGCCCAAAATATCGACTGAGCCAAGGGTCACAAAGGAAAGCTTCAATTTAGGAATTTGCACCTTTTTAGGACCGGAATAAACACATCAGAAATGGAGTTTCTTTACAAATCTGATCGATTCTCTCTTCCAACATAAAAGGTTTTCCAGCCTTCCCCCAATAATTAAAACTAACAGAGGTAGTTGGGGAGCACAGACGCAAAGGTAGTTTAAGAAAATTCCTCCCACATTTGGAAAGGAAAGTTGGTCATCCTGCCGTCTTCCAAAATAAATCACAGAAGGTTTCTCAAATTTCAGATGTGAGGTGTTGACCGATGTGGACTGAGGGATCACTTGGGATTAAAAATCAGGGAGCCAATTGGTTAGGTCTTCCAATGAAAAGAGAAATGAGCTATGTAGATAAACAGATAGACGGAGACACCTCAAGCTGCGCGGAGTGAGCCTACAGTGATCTGCGAGTGGCCCTTATTCCAGATCTCCTCAGGGACAATATTCATCCTTTTTTGCTCTCACATCTCCTGCCTGGACAAGGGGGGATTTCTTGATATTTGTGATATTTTATTCTTCAGCATCCTTGGGATGTGAGTGGACATTTCCCTCTCTTGCCCTCAAATCCATCCTGATGGGGTCAGTGACACCTTCCAGGAAAGGAAAAGGAAAAGGGAGAAAAGGGAAAAGGGAAAAGGGAAAAGGGAAAAGGGAAAAGGGAAAAGGGAAAAGGAAAAGGGAAAGAAAAAAGGAAAGGGAAAGGGGAAAAGAAAAGGGAAGGGGAAGGGGAAGGGGAAGAGGAAGAGGAAGAGGAAGAGGAAGAGAGGAGAGAGAAGAGAAGAGGGAAAGAGAAAGAGGAAGAGGAAAGAGGAAGAGGAAGAGGAAGAGGAAGAGGAAAGAGGAGAGGGAAGAGGAAGAGGAAGAGGAAGAGGAAAGAGGAAGAAGGAAGAGGAAGAAGGAAGAGGAAGAGGAAGAGGAAGAGGAAGAGGGGGGGAAAGGGAAAAAAGGAAAAGGAAAAAAGAAAAAAAAAGGAAAAGGAAAAACAACAAGGAGTTTTTGACCCAGCCAGGCAGAATCCTGCCCTACTCCAAGGGAATAAAGCTGAAACAAGATTCCTTCAGTCAAACTGAGAGCACAGCCATGGCAAGCTGGGGATCCCTGCCCAACAACCACCAAACATTTTCCCTTCATTTCCTACCAAACAAGGCGAGGTAATTACAGTAATTAAAGATTTGAGATAAGAGCACTTTACATTTGGGGGGCCCAGCATTATCAGTTCCAGAGTTAGGGGTTGCTCTCCCTCCTAATGAGACAATCGCTGTAATTTTGCGTTAAATTACGTTTAAAACATTAATTAACGGGGGTTAGGAAAAGCAGGGCAGTTCACCAGAGGAGATTTGGGAGGGTTCCCTGCTCCCTGTGGGGCACAGCTCTCCCCAAAAACCTCCCCATATGTCCAGAGAACCCTGAACACGGCGATAAAGCCGGGCTTTAATTACAGAAAGGTTTATGGGCAGAGCTCTTTTGTCTCCCTGCTCCAAGCCCTGAGCTGCTGAGGTTCTGTCAGAGCTGAGCTGAGGGGGAATTGCTCATCTGCTCCCAGGCGAGGAACCCATAAAACAAAACACCAGCGAAGCAATTACAGCCCTGCAGCTCCCTCTCCTCGATTTTATGGGATCGTTCCAGGATCTGAGCCCGGGAATGCAGCAGGGGGACACCACAACTGAGATGATCTGCACAGGGGCTGAGAGGCAACATGCCTTTAGGGATTTATTTTCCTGGAGTCACAGATTTTCCGGAATTCCTGGTTTTTTCAGAGGGGTGAGAAAAGCTGGAGTTTTGCAGGTGGATTTTGTGGGCACTGAGCCCTCACAGGAGAGGCCGGGAGGGGGTGACCAGGACCTAACTCAGCCCAATCCCTTCTCTGCCTCTGAGAACGCTCAGTTCTGGGATGGATTTTCACAGCACCGAGATAAACAGGAGCAAACTCAGCCCTCCCATGAGTTATTCCTCCTCATTCAACTCCATCCCTTCCACCCCACTCCGAGGATCCTCTCTGGCACCGGTAACCCCAAACCCATAACCCCAAACCCATAAACTCCACACCCATAACCCCAAACCCATAACCCAAACCCATAACCCCAAACCCATAACCCCAAACCCATAACCCAAAACCCATAACCCCAAACCCATAACCCCAAACCCATAACCCATAACCCCAAACTCAATAACCCCAAACCCATAACCCAAACCCATAACCCCCCACACCCATAAACCCCAAACCCATAACCCATAACCCAAACCCATAACCCAAACCCATAAACCCCACACTTTGCTGCGACCCCTCCCAAATTCTACTCCCCAACACTGAATTCCCCCTTTAAATTCCAGCAGAATTTGAGGGCGAGAAGGATTTGGGACCCCCCACCCCCGTGATTTCAGGTGGATTTTGGGGAAGCCCATAAATGGTTTCTTTGGGCACAAAGACAGAGCCCCGGGCACAGAGGGAACCCCGATGGATGATTTGCAATCCCAAAGCTTCAGTGCAGCCTCGAGGGCTGGGGGGCAAAATCCACGCTCAGGAAAAACAAAATCCCAAAATCCCACTCACCCCAGGCAGGAAAAGGTGAAAATCCCACCCCATTTCTGCCTCTGAGCTAAAATGGGGTGCAGGGTGATTCAAGGGGCAGTGCTGGCACCCCGAGAATTCCCCAGTCCCTGCCCAGCCCCAGCCCAGCTCAGCTCAGCTCAGCCCAGCCCAGCCCAGCTCAGCCCACGCCCAGCCCAGCCCAGCTCAGCCAGCACAGCCCAGCTCAGCTCAGCCCAGCCCAGCTCAGCCCAGCACAGCCCAGCCCAAAGCTCAGCTCAGCCCAGCCAGCACAGCCCAGCCGCATGCCAGCTCAGCCCAGCCCAGCTCAGCCCAGCACAGCCAGCACAGCCCAGCTCAGCCCAGCCCAGCTCAGCCCGACAGCCATGCCCAGCCCAGCTCAGCCCACAGCCCTGCCCAGCCCAGCTCAGCCCAGCCCTGCCCAGCCCTGCCAGCCCAGCCCAACCCCCTGCCTAGTCCCAGCCCAGCCCAGCCTTGCCTAATCCAAGCCCAGCCCAACCTCTGCTAATCCCAGCCCAGCCCAGGCCCAGTTCCAGCCAGCCCAGCCGAGCCCAGCCCTTGCTAATCCCAGCCCAGCCAGCCCAGTCCAGCCAGCCCAGCTCAGCCCTGCCCAGCCCTTGCCTAAATCCCAGCCCAGCCCCAGCCCCCACCCCGCCCTTGCCTAATCCCAGCCCAGCCCAGCCCAGCCCCGCCCTTGCCTAATCCCTAAGCCAGCCCAGCCCAGCCCAGCCCTTGCTTAATCCCAGCCCAGCCCAGTCCAGCCAGCCCAGCTCAGCCCTGCCCAGCCTTGCCTAATCCCAGCCCAGCCCAGCCAAGCCCCGCCCTTGCCTAACTCCAGCCCACCCAGCCCAGCTCAGCCCAACTCTGCCTATCCCAGCCCAGCCCAGCCCAGCCCTTGCCTATTCCCAGCCCATCCCAGTCAGCCCTTGCCTATTCCCATCCCATCCCATCCCATCCCAGCCCATCCCATCCCATCCATCCCATCCCATCCCATCCCATCCCAGCCAGAGCCCAGCCCAGCAAGCCCAGCCCAGCTCCGCACCTCCTTTTCATGATACTGATGTGCAGATCCTCCTCCTGCTTCACCTCGGGGTGCTGCCCATTGCTCCTGTCGCTCTCCTCGCTGTCGTCGCTGTGCGAGAAAACCGAGCTCAGCTCCTTCTTGGGGATGCGGGAGGGGGGCAGGGGGATGGTCCTTTTCTCTGCCAGGCGGCCCCGGTTCTGCACGGGGTGGAGGAAAGAGGAGAAAAAGAAGGATTTGGTGAATGATCTCAGAGCCACCGAGCTCCTCTCCAAAGCTGCCAGTCCCTGCTCGCTGTGCAAACATTTCCAGCATGGGCATTTATTTTCTTAATTCTTAATTCTTAATTCTTAATTCTTCCATTTCCAATCAAATTGTGCATTTCCAGCCTCTCCCAGCCCTTCAGTGCCAACCAAGAGGAAAGGAAGGTGGCAGCACAATCAGGAGCTCCTCTCCAAAGTTTTCAGTCCCTGCTGGCTGTGCAAACATTTCCAGCATGGGCATTTCTATTCTTAATTCTTAATAATTCTTAATTCTTAATTCTTCCATTCCCAATCAAATTGTGCATTTCCAGCCTCTCCCAACCCTTCATTGCCAGCCAAGAGGAAAGGAAGGTGGCAGCACAATCAGGAGCTCCTCTCTGGCAGAGCTCCTGCTCGCTGTGCAAACATTTCCAGCATGGGCATTTTTATTCTTAATTCTTAATAATTCTTTAATTCTTAATTCTTCCATTTCCAATCAAATCCTGCACTTCCAGCCTCTCCCAGCCCTTCAGTGCCAGCCTGCATCTCACCCACAGCAGAGGAAAGGAGGGTGGCAGCACAATCAGGAGCTCCTCTCCAAAGCTGCCAGTCAGGGGAGAGCTCCTGCTCACTGTGCAAACATTTCCAGCATGGGCATTTCTATTCTTAATTCTTAATTCTTCCATTTCCAATCAAATCCTGCACTTCCAGCCTCTCCCAACCCTTCAGTGCCAGCCAAGAGGAAAGGAGGGTGGCAGCACCATCAGGAGCTCCTCTCCAAAGCTGCCAGTCCCTGCTGGGCGGGCAGAGCTCCTGCTCAAGAAAACATTTCCAGCATGGGCATTTCTATTCTTAATTCTTAATTCTTAATTAATTCTTAATTCTTAATTCTTCCATTTCCAATCAAATCGTGCACTTCCAGCCTCTCCCAACCCTTCATTGCCAGCCTGCATCTCATCCACAGCAGAGGAAAGGAGGGTGGCACAATCAGGAGCTCCTCTCTGGCAGAGCTCCTGCTCAATGTGCAAACATTTCCAGAACGGGCATTTCTTTTCTTAATTCTTCCATTTCCAATCAAACCGTGCACTTCCAGCCTCTCCCAACCCTTCAGTGCCAGCCTGCATCTCACCCACAGCAAGAGGAAAAGAAGGTGGCAGCACAATCGGGCACCAATCTCCATCTCCAAAACAGGCCCAGCACATCCCCACGAGGAGCTGCTCTCCAGACACCCCTGGAGAGGGGGAAAAGGAGGCGTTGATGCAGAATTATGGCCCAGGAACCCTCCAAAAATGCCTTCAGAGAGCACCAGAGGCGTTTCCCGACGCGGATTCGGCTCTGGGAATCTCCTGGAGGCTCCATCCTCCATCCCAACAGCCCAGCCCTTGGCTGGAGAGCAGAACATTAATTTTCCTGCCATTAATTAACAAAACCAGGCAGTCAAACACCCCTGAGATTCTCCAAATCCCTCCCCTCGGTCACTGTCACAGTTTCAAAGCTCAAAATTCCCCCAAACCCCGACAATTCCGCTCCCACCCCGCCCAGCCCGGCTCTTTTTTTGACACCATTAATTGTTTTCATTTCTTCTCTAAAGTATTTGTCAGGGTGGGGGATGGCTTTGTTTTTAAAAACACAGACGGGAAAATTTCCTTTTTTTTTCTGGGGAAAAAGTCAGATGGGTACCGGTACACGGTTTAAAGTTGTGCAAGACCACTGAGATGCAGATGCATTTAAAAAAAAAAAAAAGGAAAAAAGAAAAAAAGAAAAAGAAAAAAAGAAGAAAAAAAAGGAAAAAAAAAAAAAAAAGAAAAAAAAAATGAAAAAAAATTTAAAAAAAGGAAAAAAAACAGAAAAAAAAACCAAAACAAACCCCCAAAAAAAACCAAAATACAAAAAAAAAAATAAACAAACCAAAACACGAACACAAAGAAAAAAGAAAAAGAAAAAAAAAGAAAGAAAAAAACAAAGAAAACCCAAAAAACCCAAAAACCCCCCAAATACAAAAATAAAACAAACCAAACCGAACACAAAAAAAAGAAAAAAAAAAAAAAAAAAAAACAAAAAAAAAACCCAAAAAAATTACAAAACGCCCCCAAAAATACAAAAAATAAACAACACCAAACCTTCTCCCCCTCTCCCCAACCACCGCAGCCCCTCCCGGATGGCCCCGCCAAGAAAACCAAAATCCAAAAAAGTTGCGTAAGAGCCCTGGGAGAGCTCGGGGTTTGGGGGAGGCAGGAAGGGAGGGTTGGGAAAGATTTTCCTGCCCTGGGAGCGGGGTCAGAGGAGCCCCGGGGTGACACCGGAGCGGCGGTCGGGACGGGGGAGAGGAGAACCGGGAGGGGATTTTAATCCATCCCAGCCATGAAAACACCGCCAGAGCTGCGCTGAGAGGATAAAAACGTCTACGAGAGGAGAAATAAAATAAATGGGAGTAAAGATTTTTGAGCTGCCAATTAAACCCTGGACATCCCAAAAGCAGATGAGCAGGTGCGGTCCTTGCAAGGTGCCAGGAAAAAAAAGGCACAGAAATGTTAAACACCCCAAGAATTCGCTCACACCAAAAAAAAAAAAGCTGTTCGCGAGATGATTCACGTGCCTGTGATTCAAGTCTCCAAAATAATTGCTATTGGGTAAAAAACGGCAGAAAAAAAAGCAGAGCGTGGATTCCTTCTACACACGTAAATCTGGGAAATCCAGGGAGCACTCAGGGAATGCTGGGGGGAGCCAAGAGGGGAGGCTGGGAGAGGGAAAATTCTAAATCTCTTCCATATGTGAAGGAAATCCTCAAGCCCAGACAGCATTTTCTCTCCCTTTTTTTATTGATAATAAAGATAGGGGAAAAGGAAAGGGGGGAGGTTTGGAGAGCCTGGGATATTTTGCTTTTGCTTTTCCAAATAATAAACCCGGGTGGAATGGCTTTAATTAGGGAAATTACACAGCAGCAGGGACCACACATCCCCGTGCAGAATACCTGGCAGAGTTTGCATTTCCCTTCAGCTGTGATTAGTGTAAACACCTCGCAGAGGGTCAGGTTGCCTTTCCAGGATAATCCTGGCCTGTCCCCTGGGCCTTCATTAGCCCCGTGTGCTCCGGCAGCAAATCCAGCCGGCACGGCTCTGCTGCCCGGAGCTCTCCAAAATCTCCCTGAAAACGGAGGTGATGGGCAGGAGGGAGGGATGGGGGAGGAGGAGGTGATGGGGGAGAGTGATGGGAGGGGGAGGTGAAGGCAGGAGGAGGACGGGAGGAGGAGGTGATGGGCAGGAGGAGGTGATGGCAGGAGGTGATGGGCAGGAGGAGGTAATGGCAGGGGGAGGTGATGGCCAGGGAGGTATCGAGGGGGAGGTGATGGGCGGGGGGAGGTGATGGAGGGGAGGTGAGTGGCAGGGGGAGGTGAGGCAGGGGGAGGTGATGGCAGGGGAGTTGATGGGCAGGAGGAGGTGATGGGCAGGAGGTGATGGGAGGTATAGGAGGTGATGGGCAGGGGAGGTGCATGGAGCTGTGGAGGAGGGAATGGGTATGTGGACGATGGGCTAGAGGGAGGGTGTTATCGGGCAGGTGATGGCAGGGGGGTGATAGGGGCAGGAGGAGGTGAGGAAGGGGGTGATGGGCAGGGTGGAAGGTGGACTGGCAGGAGGTGATTGGGCAGGTGGGAGGTGATAGGGCAGGGGAGGTGATGGCAGGGGGAGGTGATGGGCAGGAGGAGGGATGGGCAGGGGGAGGAGGTGATGGGCAAGGAGGAGGTTGATGGGCAGGAGAGGTGAAGTGAGGGCAGGAGGAGGTGATGGGTGCAGGAGGAGGTGAAGGGCAGGAGGAGGTGATGGGGCGAGGAGAGGTGAAGGCAGGAGGAGGTGATGGCGGGGCAGGAGGAGGTGATGGGCGTGCCAGGAGGTAGGCGTAGTGGGTCGCAGGAGGGGATGGGGGCAGGGGAAGGGATGTGAAGGGCAGGAGGAGGTGGAATGGGCAGGAGGAGGTGATGGGCAGGAGGAGGTGAGGGCAGGCAGGAGGTGATGGAGGAGGAGGTGATGGGCAGAAGGGATGGGCAGGGGAGGAAAGGTGATGGGCAGGGAGGAGGTGAGTGGGCAGGAGGAGGTGATGGGGCAGGAGGGGTGAAGGGAGGAGGAGGTGATGGGGAGGAGGAGGTGATGGCAGGAGGAGTGAAGGCAGGAGGAGGTGATGGGGCAGGAGGAGGTGAAGGGCAGGAGGAGGTGATGGCAGGAGGAGGTGATGGGCAAGGAGGAGGTGATGGGCAGGAAGGAAGGTGTGGGGCCAGGGGAGGTGAGGGCAGGGGGAGTGATGGCAAGGAGGAGTGATGGGCAGGGGAGGTGATGGGCAAGAGGAGGTGATGGGCAGGAGGTGATGGTGAATGGGCAGGAGGAGGGATGGGCAGGAAGGTGATGGGGAAGGAGGAGGTGATTAGGGGAGGAAGAGGTGATGGCAGAGGTAGGAGGTGATGGGCAGGAGGAGGTGATGGGCAGGAGGAGGGGATGGGCAGAGTGAGGGGAGAGTGGGATTAGGTAGGGGAGGAGAGGGTGAGCGGAGGAAGGTGATGGCATGAGGAGTGATGGCGCAGGGAGGGATGGGGATGGGAAATGTGAGGGAGGTGATGGGGCAGGAGTGAGGGGAGAGGAGGCGAGGAGGAGGTGTATTGGGCACAGGAGGAGGTGATGGGGACAGGAGGATGAGGTGATGAGCGAGGCAGGATGGGAGGAATGGGAGGATGATCGGCAGGGAGGGTTGATGGGGCAGGGCGGGGTGATGGGGCAGGAGGAGGTGATGGGAGGGTGATGGGCAGGAGGAGGTGAGTGGAGTGGGAGGGAGGGAGGAGGTGATGGCAGGAGGAGGTGATGGGCGGGCGAGTGTGAAGTGGGCAGGAAGGAGTGTGAGGGCAGGAGGAGTGATGGGGCAGAGGAGTGCACGTGATGGGGCAGGAGCAGGTGATGGCAGGAGGAGGGATGGGCTCTTGATAGCCACCTGCGGTCCCTAGTGCTGGGCAATGAAGGGAAGGAATTAAAACAAAACAGGGTGTTGGCAGCTTCCGGCACCCTGCCCTGTCATTCAACTGTCACCCTGGGCATCCCTGCTCTGTCACCCTGCCAGGCTCAGCCCTTTCCTGTCACCCTCTGACGGCATCCGCTCCAGCGTCACCCCTGCCACCCTCTCAGCTCTTGCCCTGCCCCCTAGCCGAGCCTCTACCCAGCTCCTCTCTCCCCCCAGGCATCCTCTCCTGCCCTTCCCTGGCATCCTGCCTATGTCACACAACCCCTGCACCGAGGACCCTCGAGCCTCAGCCCTACGCCATATCCGGGCAGCCTCACACCGTAGCGAGCTCTTGCCGCACCCCAGGAATCCCTCCCCTGCCTCCCTGCCAGGCTCAGCTCCACCCTGCTTCTCTGCCAGCCGCACCCAGCTCTGCCACCGCGGGCATCCCTCCCCTGTCACGCTGGCCATCCTTCCTCTGTCACCCTGGGCATCCCTCTCCTGTGACCCCGGGCATCCCTCCCCTGCCTCCCTGACAGGCTCAGCTCTGCCCTGCTTCCCTGCCAGCCTCACCCAGCTCTGTCACCCTGGGCATCCTTTCCCTGTCACCCTGCCAGCCTCACCCAGCTGTCACCCTGGCCATCCCTCCCCTGTAACCCTGGGCATCCTTCCCCTGTCACCCTGCCAGCCTTATCCAGCTCTCCCACCCTGTCACCCTCACCCAGCCCTGTCACCCGCCCACTGAGCGGTTCAATATCCGCCCTCTCCTCCCAGTGACACCAGTGTCCCACTGGGATTGTTCCAGTGCAGGAGGGATGGCCCAGAGGGAATCTCTGCCGGGTTTTGGGGACTGTCCCATCTCCTGGCAGGGCTCTGCAGGCTCGGGCAGGGACTCGAGGAGGAGCAGGGAGGGGCAGTGGGGCACAGCGAGGGCACAACAAACCCACAATGGACCCGTTTTTATACCCCCTCCCTGTCCCAAAGAGCAGCTCTCACACAGATCCAACAGAATCGCTGAGTTCCTCCCCAAATTCACATTCTGCTCCTCTCCCTGTCGCTCTGCCCCCTTTTCTGCAGTTTCATTCCTTTTCTCACTAAAAGGAGTCCCTTTTTCACCCCCTCCCATTCCCCATGCAAAGCTCAGCCTCCATCCCCTGCCACACCTGGGGGATTTCCCAGCAAATTGTATTACTTTATTTGGTCAATTGGCCTACAAATTGATTTTCCTGTACAAATAATGAACATTTATGGTTATTTTCCCCACAGACTGCTTTATTTCACGTGTAACAAAGACTGATTTCCTGCAGGTTTTGAGGCCTGAGCACACGAGCTGCAGTTTCTGTGACCTCTGGCTGATGGATGGCAAAGGGCTCCGAGCACAACCGGAGGCTTTGGGGTTGATTTTTTGTTTTTTTTTT
>VKON01000159.1:1115595-1130047 GCA_009741485.1 Malurus cyaneus samueli | reverse complement strand
ATAAAGCAAGGAATGCCATTTTGCAGGTGCAATATTTTGGCGAAGCAATAATTAAATAAAAACAGAGTGGGGTTTTTTTCTAAAGTCCAGGACCAAAGTCCAGACTGGTTTGGACTGGAAGGAGCCTTAAAGACCATTCCTTTTCCACCCCTCCAGGCTGCTCCAACTCCTTTCCAACCCCACCCTGGACACCTCCAGTGGGGCTGAACCTGCCCCACAACTGAACCAGCACTCTGCAAAGTCCCTCATCCCTGATAGTTTAAAATTAACGAAGTTTCTGAGGGATTCATTGGGATCTCGGTCACCCTTTGCCTTTTTGCTGCCCTGGTCACCGCAGGCATTTGTCACCAGGTTCCAAACTGCTCCCTTTGAGGGAGCCCAGCAAGTTTGGACACAAAATTAAATTAAAACCAGGTGTCGGTGCCCTGAAGCACCAGAGACAGCCCTAAGCAGTTTAATGACATCTCTAAATAATTTTGACAGGGAAATTACCTCTCCCGTGTCACCTTTACGCTGCCCTTGACACGGCGCTAACAGGATGATGCTGCTTCATCCCGCTTTTACACATTTATTTGTCTGTTTTTGCTGCCCACCCTTCGCTTTCTGCTCCTCAGAGAAGAATTCCAGCACAGTGCTGGTTGTAGCTGCTGATTTCCTGGGGCAGATTTGTCTCCAGAGGTTCAGAAAGTGCCTCTCCCTGTGGCAGAGCCCACCAGAACCACCTCCAGAATCAGCCCCAGATTGTGTTTGTGGGGTAAGGAACTATCTGTGCAGATTTTGGAGCATCCCTGCTCTCTCCAAGCAGAATTTCTCACATTCCAAGCACTCTCCCAGTCAGGTCAGATCGTTTTCCACCAACACCAACCTCACACACGGATCCTCCTCTGCCCTTCCATCACTTTTGCCTCTTTTGTCTCTCCTCACTGCTCCCTGGAAGAGCAAAAATCTCCTCCAAACCTCCCCCACTTGAAGCTCCTCAAAACCCCCTGTAAGATAAAAATTATTTTCCTAAGCCACAGCTGCTCCTCCATCTCTGCCGTTCACTCACAAGGCTGCAATCCAATTAATATTTTCCTTTCCAGAGGGTATTTAATAATCCACAAAATTAAATCCTTCAGCGTTGCGCTGGGTGCCATTGATCTGGGTTTGTTTTTTCTCTGTGCAGAACAATAACTGCTCCTTTTCTTGGTGCAGCACCCACCCACCCTCCACCCTGGAAATTCTGTGCCCGGACCATCAGCAGTAATTTCCAACGCACAGCACATTTCTCCCAGCCAATAATCCCAAATTCCAGCTGTTTTGCCCTAAAAAGTCCCTTTAGGGACCCCAAAGTGGGGGATTTTAGGGATTTTTCTGTGAAAGCAGCAGCACACAGAGGAGGAATTCCTGTAAGCTGAGCCCAAACTCAGCCCAGAACTGGAGAAACTCTGTGATTTTCTCATTTCAGAACAGTTTTCTCCTTATCTCCAGTTCCTCCATAAAACTAAAATCTGACACATTTGGAATAAACTTCTGTTAACAATTCAAGTTGAATTTACAACTCTGCAGTGTAACACACAGGCTGAAACCACACCTGAGCATTAAAAATCAAACAGACCAAAACAAAAAAACACCGTCACAACACAAACAGAAAAACAACCACACATCCAAAACCTCCAGCAAACACCAACCTGAACTGAAACGCACTGGATTAAAAGCAACGAGGCAAATCAGCATGAAACCACAAATAAAAATCAACAGACTGTGCCAAAGACCTTGGGGGGATTTGGAGGTTTCTAAGTCTGCTTTACAGAGGGGCTTTTTCCACATTCATCAGGCGGCCCCGAGGGACACGAAGGCAAAGTTATGAAAACAGAAAGCCCAACATTCTCCAGCTCCCATCCCTCAGCCCACAGAGCTCAGAAAGGAACCCTAAATCGAATCTACTTCAGTTAACAGGGAAATTTCAGAATTAATCCTGCCTCTGCAGCCAGCCAAGTCAACTCTCAGCAGGCAAAGCCCTCTTTCCATAGGAAAATTCTTGTGCCCAGCGTGGGAGATTCCCCCTTTTGGTAAAAACTCTGAATTTGGATCCCACCACACTCTGAGTAGCCCAAGGATCTCTTTCTTTGCCCAAGTGCAAAAAAAAAAAAATTCTGGAGCAGCCAGGAGGGGAACAGCAGGGAGCTGCAGCAGATCCCAACACCACAATGGACATAAAGCCACTTTTGGGGTGACACAGATCTGCCTTCCACCCCAAACAGGGACCAGGAGAATGCTCAGAAAGCTCAGGGCTAAAGAACAGATTTTGCTGGTTGCTGGCATTTTTGAATTTAGCAGATAGTTCCTCTTTCCATCCTGACAAAGTCTTGGACGGACGCCTGAACCTCAGGGCAGCGAAGGAAAACAACAACCGTGATGACGAAAAGCAAAAAGCAGCAAATAAAAAAGAGTCCCACATAAATCAAAGCAAGAGCAAAACACAGCCCCAGTGAGCAAATGAATTCCCATTGTCAGTGCCCCGTCGTGCACAACCACCCTCGTGGCTCAGCATGGGATGGAAGAGACGGAGTAATCCAAATGTCATTTATTGCACTTTTTGTTTTGTTTTGGTTTTGTTTGAATGCAGCCATGTCACAACAGCTTTGGGGAAATGGGTCCTTCCTCCTTCACCTGTGCCCCAAACGCTGAACTCAGCCAAGCCACCTTTCAAACAGACACTCTGTCCAAGAAACGATGGGAAAAGGGGATGAGGAGCAGCCAATGTCCAGTCCTGAATGCTTTGAGAAGCAGCACATGAGAATAAAAAACACAGCGAGGGTCACGATGTCTGATAAGAAAAACAATCCAGTGTCTCATGATCCTGGATATGTGATCACTGCACTTCCCAAATCGGAGGTATTTTCATTCATCAATTAAGATTCAGAGATGTTCTCCCCTCTCCTGGCTGTGAAAGCCCACCCTGGAGAGCTGAAAAAGCAGAGATGGAAGGAATGCACGGGTGGCATTGGGAGCACAGAGTTCCACGGGGCAGAGGGAGGGAGTGGGTTTGAGCCAGAACAGACCGGATCCATCCAGGCCTCCAAACAACAACAGACCTGCCCCAAACCGACGAGAACAAATTTGGGGGAAGGGCCCAGCTCACTCTGTGAAGGCATCCCGTGCCCTGTGAAACTGAGGGGATGGGAACTGGGCCATTCCTCCCCTCCAGATGGCAAAAACTTCGGTGAGAGAACAAAGCCCAGGGGCAGAGCCTGATTCCCGGGGCTGTGACTGTGACTGGCAAGGCTGGCTCAGCCCTTCCCAAATCCCGGCACACAGGGGATGGAGGCGCTGAGCATCCTGGAGGGAGGATGGATGGAGGGATGAGATGGATGGATGGATGGATGGATGGAGGAGGGAGGAGGAGGAGGAAGGATGGATGGATGGAGGATGGATGGTGGATGGAAGGGATGGATATGGATGGATGGATGGAGGATGGATGGATGAGAGACAGGACATGGATGGATGGAATGGATGGAAGAAGAGGAGGAATGGAACAGATGGTGAAGGACGCACGGATGGACAGACGCACGGACCGATGGATGGATGGATGAGCAATGCCGGCCCCGGGGGTGCGCCCGGGGGAGGAGGCGCGGCGGTGCCGCTCCCCCGCCCGCCCGAGCGGCGCAGGAAACCGGCGGTGGTGGCGGAGCGGGCCGGCGCCGCCGTCTGCAGCTGCACAAACGAGCTGAGACGGCGCGGGGGCGGGCGCCGAGCTGGCCCCCGCCGGGCACGGGCGGGGACGCGGCGCCAGCGCGGCCGGGGGAGCCGGGGACCGGGGAGCGGGGGGGCCGTGCCGGCTCGGCTCCGGCGGCGCTGCCACCCGGGGGCTGCGGCTCGCTGCAATTTCCTCTCCAGACCGACCCCTCCTCTCTCCCCCCGACCGCGAGAGGGACCCGGGCAGGGGCTCTGAGCCGGCGCTGCTGCTGCCGCTGCTGCTGCTCGAAGCCGCCCGGCTGGACGGGGCTGGCAGGGGACACCGCGATGTCACCGTACCCCAAAGGACAGCCCGACCCGGCCCTGGCAGGGGCACCGCGATGTCACCGTACCCCAAAGGACAGCCCGCCCGGCCCTGGCAGGGGACACCGCGATGTCACCGTACCCCAAAGGACAGCCCGACCCGGCCCTGGCAGGGGACACCGCGATGTCACCGTACCCCAAAGGACAGCCCGGCCCGGCCCTGGCAGGGGACACCGCGATGTCACCGTTCCCCAAAGGACAGCCCGACCCGGCCCTGGCAGCGCTGCCTTTGCTCTCAGCCCGCAGGGAGCAGATGGGCAGAGATGCAGCCCTGTCCCTTCCAGAGGCAGTCCGTGAGTTTTCCTGCTCTATTCCCACTGATTTGGGAGCAGAGGAACCAGCTCCCCATCTCCACACCCCACCGGATCGCACAAGAGCCACCGCAAATCCCTGCTCTTCTACACCACAAAATACAGAACATTTCTGCTTTGGAGGAGAACCAGCCCTTGGATCTCAGCGGTGTTTGGATGGGTGATCACCAAACGGGGGAAGATAAACCGTGCCCAACTCCTAATCCTCCTTCTTGTGTGGCTGTTCTGCCATACAGTGCATGTAGCTACCATAAAGCACTACCAAAATACTTCAGGTTCAAAATGTGGAACTGTCCTTTGCTCAGAGACACACTCTGATTACAGCACAGAAAGTGCAGGGACTGTTCAGAAACTGAGTTCTGACAGAAGTCCTCATTGGGATCTGGCCTTGCTATGCAAATTCTGAAAATAAAACCTTCTTTCTTAGCTGGGGAAGCAGTGGGAAAGAAAGTCCAGAAAGATTTATTTCTCCCAAAAAGATTCATTTCTGCACCTCTTCCCTCTATCTCAACTTTCCAAATTCAGTTCTAGAAGCACGGGTTTCATGCAGAGCCATGTTCCCATCTGGAAATGCACCCACCCCTGCACAACTCTCCAAAAAAGCTGCCAGGAAAAGTGTCTGATGGCCTTTTGGCTACTGCTGACCCAAAAAATGACCAGCAGAGCCGGTCACTTGGGCAGGCACCTCCCAACATCCCCACAACAGCAGCACATCCCCGTCACGGGCAGATTGTTGGCTCCGATCCACACAATTGGCACTAAAGCACAGCAAAACTCCCAGCTGGACAAAGCTGCTGACCCCCATCACACCTTGGCCCCCAAACTGGAGCTCAACAAAGCCAGGTTTAGCCCAGCTGGTCTCAAATGCCAGGCAGCGATGGGCAGCAGTGCTGTGGGGTGGCTGCTGCCACATCACACAGGTAAAACACATTTTCCATGAATTTATGGCGCTGTTGGTTATTGCTCTGAACCCCTCCCCATGGCAATGTGGGTATTTATAACACACCATGGCAATGTGGGTATTTATAACACCACCATGGCAATGTGGGTATTTATAACACCACCATGCATGCACAAAAATCCCAAGCAGGAAGAATTCCCAGCTCTATCCCGAGCCATAAAAACACTGCATGTGAACACAAATTGTCCACTCCATCCCAAAGAAGCAACAAAATCAAAAATGGTTGATTTCCAGTGGATAAAAGCGCATAAATTTCCAACTGTATCTGTTTCCACAACGTTTTAAGTCATTGTTGTTATTTCAGACCAAGAGCTGCTTTAGTTCCCCAAACCAACAGCTCTGCCCTCCCAGTTAGATGTTATTGTACTTCGTGGTTATTTTTACACGATGAACCTTTCAAGGCCTTACTTTACTACGATTTCAGTATCCTTTTATTTATAGCATCAACATCTTCTCCATGAAAACGTTGATGAGAGATTTTTGAAAGACTCAGAATAAAAGCAAGACAGCAGAATCACAAAGAACCCAAAAGCTGGGAAGAGAAGATCTGTAAAAGCCACGATTGATCTAAGCCATGAATGATGTTCAAGTTTTAAGCATTTGAGCTGTACCTCATGAAGTTCACCTAACCGAATTCAGTTTGTAAACAGTGGCTGCTCTGACTCTAACACGTGGGTGCGATTCCATTTCCCTTTTGCTTTATTTAGCCATTTTCACACCTCTGCACAATACACAGAAATGAAGGGGTGGGAATACGGAAGGAGGCTTCTCAATGATTTGCCTCTGCGCACACACAGCTCCCCTTGAAAACCAAAAAAATCGCACTGAGTGCTGCTTCCTTTAGGTCAAACACTGCTCTCCCGTCTGCTCTGCTTCCAAGCTCCTCTCCCGCTCGCCTCTCCCGGACTGCTGGAGCCCTCACAGGGCAGGCAGGGCTCTGGCAGCCTCCATACCCTTAGAGATCACGATTCCATCATCACCGAAGCAAAGGGAATTTTTTTTCTTAAGGGAAGGAGGCAGAGGAGAGGGAAGATGTCTTAACTAAAGCACATAGTTTAACAATAATCTTACCACTGGAGACGAAATTCGACACCCAGGGCAATCACAGATTGGAGGATGTACCTGTAAGATTCCTTTGGACATAAGAGTCTTCAAACTTTTCCCTATATGCAGAAGAGAAGAAAAAGTCGCTCCTTCTTGATCGCAGGCATGGTGCCGCCGCGCTCCCCGTGCGCCCTCGTCTCTCCAAAGCACAGTGGCTCTAATGTCTCCGGTTCAACTTGCCCTCGCTCTGGCTGGAGTTTGGATGAAATGCGCCAGCAGCAGCAGCAGCAGCAGCACAGGCACCTTTGGCGCTCGGGTGCCGGAGGTGGCTGGTATCCCCCGGAGCAGCCCGCTAACAAATCTCCTGGGCTGGCTCCCCAGCAGAGCTGTCTGGGATCCCTCTCCCACGGAGAGCCTAATGTACCGTAGACCCGGGAGCTGCTGTGTGGCTCGCAGATCTGCCCCTCCGGACTAATACCTGACATCTCGGAGAGGTCTCTGCTGCCGTAGACATTATTTTTGGTTAAAAAAAAAAAAAAAAAAAAAAAAAAACTATTGATTCCCCAAGATCAAACCCACCTTCTCGCCAGGCTGAGGGTTCCCCGCCGCCCACCCAGCCCCCTTTCACCCTGCCCCCACCCCCGCTTCCTTTAAACTGACACCGTTTATTTTTATATGCAATAATTAAAATTAAACGCTGCGCCCCCGCGCCGCTCCGCGACCCTCCCCGCCCCGCCGGCGCCCGCCGGGAGGACGGAGCCCGGCCGGTGCCGGCTCTGCCCGCGGGGCTCCAGACACCCGGGCGGCGGCGAACTTTCCCCGGGGCCGCCCACCTTCACCTGCGCGCTGCGGGCTCGCCCCGCTCCCACCGAAGCTTTTATAATCCCCGCCAGTTGGTTTTTAATCCCCACTCGTGCACGAAAATTTTTTTTTTAAGAATCGCGGCGTTGCGTTCCACATCCCTCTGCGTTATATCTATAAATATAAATATATCTACACACGCACAGACACAGAGATATCTACAGTGCCATCCCCGCCAGCTCTGCGCTCCCCACGCCGCTGCCCGCAGCCCCCGAGCGCCGCGCCGGGCTGGGCTGGGCCCCCCGAGCCGGGACAGACACGTATTGATCGGTGCTCAGGAGTCACCGCACACTTCGGAGACTCTGACCAAACAAGATTTCCCTCCGCCGCCGCCGCCGCCGCCGCCGCTTCTCTAACTTGGCCCATTTAAACAGCGGAGGCGCTGGGAAGCGCCGCGCCGGCGGCGGCGAGGGGGTGAGCGACGGACGGCGGGGCCAGCACCGGCTGCTGCCAGCCCGGGAGAGACCCGGGGAGAACCGGGGGAGAACCGGGAAGGGAGAACCGGGGAGAGACCGGGGGGAACGGGGAACGGGGGGGGGGTCCCGGGGAACCGGGGGGAACCGGGGGAGAACCGGGGAGAACCGGGAGAACCGGGGGGAACCGGGAAGGAGACCGGGCGGAGCGGGGAGAACCGGGGGAGAACCGGGGAACGGAGCCGGGCGGAGCGCCTGAGGAGAACCGGGAGGAGAACCGGGAACGGAGCCTCGGGCGGGGCGGCTCTGAGATCTGTCTGCCATCCCTCTGCCATTCCCGGTTACCAGCATCCCCACCGCTGCTATTCTTCGGGGACTCTCCCTTTTCAGGTGTAGGTGGATGAGCAAGGCTTAGAGATAATTTTGTTTTCTAAGCCGAGGGTGACGTTGAAACTGCCCTGAGGAGGAGAGGCGGCCCAAATGAAGTGTTGTGGTCCCTTAAGGGATGTGGCCCTCGAAACAAGATGGAGCTTCCCTGCCTTTGGATGCCAAGAGGGACATGAGTGGGCACGCAAGAGTCCTACCTAAGAGGGAATAAAAATAAATTTTATCCCCCTAAAGGATCCGAGACAAGAAATGTGGCCATCGAGTCTTTAGCATGTGGACAGAACAGTAGAGAGTTTGTGAGCACCAACAGTTCTCTGCTTTGTCCCAAGCTGTCTCTTCATGATTGCCTTCTTCTGGCAGATGAATTGCCTTTCATGAGAATTAGATTTGCTGTGTGACAACAGCCACTGCAGCAGCAGCTGGCATGGGTAATTCCTGAGCCATAAATGTCCCTGGGTCTCTTTCTCAGTTTTCCGGACCACATCTCCTTGTTTTTTTCTCCATTTTATTTCCCAAGAAGCTCCAGCTCTGGATCCATCTTTGCCTCTGGCTCTAATGAAGAGGGCAGATCACAGACCCATTCAAACCCTCCATTTAGCTATGTCAGCCTTTAAGCTACTATTCTTAATGCTTCTGTTGTCAAGTATGACAGGGGGAAAAATCACTTTCTATTATCACCTAAGAACCAAGGAAAATGTCTGGAAGAAGGCTGTGGAAGACACAACATTTTCTGTGGCAGGTCGGAGGGTTTGGATGGAGGGCTGTGTCGAGAAGGGTTCACTCTTAGAATACTCCCAGAACTTTCATTCCTGGCACATCAACGCCTGGGCTCTGCAGAACCCGGGATCTCCTTCAAGGCTTTCTTCTTGACCCTAATCTTCTTTGGAGTTTGGTTTCCTGGGCCTGATTTCTTTCATTTTACAGCAGAGTGGGATTTTTTTTTCTCAAAGTTTCCTCTTTACAGCATCAGGGTTATAATCTTCCACCTCCATTCCCAACAGGCAGTCCACCTCCCAAAACACAGACAGCCTGGCCACAGCTTTCTCCAGAGAAATTTCTCAATGTTTCCTCCAGGAGAGTCACAGGAGAGGCAGACAAGAGTTTGGCTTGGTCAGCAGGCGCTTTCTCACACACAGAAGGAGTTCTGAGCAACCAGTGAAATCTTGTGGTTGAGTCAGTATCCTGAAGTCACACTAGACGTAGTCCTTGCTGTGATAGAGTTCGAGCTCATGTCTGGGGTCTGAGAAATTCAAGCAGCACAGTTTGGAGTGTTCAGCTCCAGTCTCTTTAAATAGCAGAGCATTTTAGGATTAATGGCAAACAGATTCACCACTGGCAGAGCAGATTTTCAGGAGATCTCCCACAAAAATCATTGCACGGAGGGGAGAGCCAGGTATCTAGCCAAATCCCACCGTGAGGATGGAGGCTGTTTCAATACTGGGGGTAATCTCTGTGTTATTTTTGTTGTGTGTTCCAGGCACTTCAGCAAAGTGAACGCGTGATTCTTCTGCATTTGCTCACAGAAGGGAACTGCCACCAGAAATGGGAAATAGTGATCATTCTTCAACTTTCAGTTCTCCAGAATACACATCACATGTGATTGGCAACAAAACCTTTTCTCGAGGCCAAACGTGTCAAACAACTGCCAAAGTTTACCTTGGCATGAGTGTCTTCCGGTGGAGAAAGCTTTCACACACAGATCGTATCTTAACAAATATTTTACTCCACTTCTATCATCCTCAGTTTCATGGATGAATTACTTTTAATATAAAATTTACTTTTTTAACCTACCTATCCTGATATCCTTCCATATTGCGGACATTAAAAGAAGTAGAAAACTTCCTAAATGTAATTTGTTTTTACATGGTTCAGCGCTCTCTGAGTTTCTAACTGAGATCGAAGGTGCTTTCGAGCCTTTTTAAAAGCTCATTGGCAGGAGACGACAGGGCCTGCCCCTTTTACAGGAAAGCGAGGTGTGTAGGCGAGGAGGAGAGATGAGCACCAGTTACCTGTGATGGTATTCAAAACTTGAGCTCAGATAGGGATCCACAGGGCTCCTGTTCCATGCCAGGATCCAGCACGGATTTCACCCAAGGGCTTCTCGTCAGTGCAGGATCAACTCAATTCCACATCCACAGCTCTGTTCCAGCAGGATTCACTCAATCCCATACCCTTCGGCTCCTGTGTCAGTGCATGTTCAGCACGTGATTTCACCCCAGAGCTCCTGTCCCTGCAGGAATCCAGCACAATGTTACACCCAAAGCTCCTGTCCTGTAAGGATTCAGCTCAAGATCCCATCCACAGCTCTGTCCCTTGCTAGGATTCAGCCAGATTCATCCAAGCTCCTGTCTTGCAGGATGTCAGCATCAGTTTACCTCACAGCTCGTGTCCCAACAGAATTCAGCGTCAGATCCCATCCCTGGCTCCCTGTCATGTGCAGGATTCAGCTCATGATCCCATCCCTGCGCTCCTTGTCGTGCAGGATTCAGCTCAGTAAGGGATCCAGAGCCCTGTCCCTGCGATTCAGAGCTCTAGGAGCTCCATCTGTCGGCAGGATTTCAGTTATCAGATTCACCCAAAGTCCTGTCCCTGCTAGATTCAGCTCAGATTACCATCCACAGCTCCTGTCTGGCAGGATTCAGCTCAGAAAGGGAATCCCAGAGTCCTGTCAATGCAGGATCCAAGCAAAGATTTCACCCAGAGCTCCTGATCAGTTGCAGGAGTCAGCTCATATCCATCCCTGCCTCCTGTCAGTGGCAGGATTCCAGCACAGATTTTCACCCAGAGCTCGCTCTCAGTGCAGGATCAGCACAGAATTTCCACCTCCTAAGCTTCTGTCAAGTGCAGGGATCAGCTCAGATCCCATCCACAGCTCTGTACCTTGCAGGATCAGCTCAGATTCCGATCCACAGCTCGCTGTCTGTGCAGTTTCAGCTCAGATACCCATCCACAGCCTGTCCCTGGCAGATCCCACACAGATTTCACCCTTCGTGTATCTTTTCCACACACATCCCTGACAATCTACACATTCCAGGAGGAATATAAACCAATCTCTGCCCGTACCAAATCACTGCCCCTGCCAAAGGCCAAGGGGGAGGAGACCGAAAAGCCCACAGCAGCCACCACCTCCTGAACCTCCAGACTCATCCCTCATCCTCTCTCGCAAGTCCCAGCGACATCAGGGCTTTGTGCCCGGTCCAGTGATCTCTGCCTCTTTTGTCCTTTACTCCTTGCCGTGTGCTACCAGCCCAAGCCAGGCTTAGCGCAATGGGAATGGAGGAAGGCAGCCTCAGGCCCAGAACTGCTTCTGAAGCGAAGAAGATTTTGATTCAGCGCAGCAGCCACAGCGCGCGGAGGGAGGCAAGGTGGCTGTTCAGGGGACACTGAAAAGGGCTTTTTCTCTGACAAACTGCCCGCTCTAGAACGGCTGGGGATGTTCCCATTTTAATCCTGCCGGGTCGGTCGGCTGGGGATTGAGCAGCCGGAAACTCGCAGGTTTTTATCTTTTTCTGGTAGCTTGTGCCCCGGTGCTCGGGAGCTCCACACAGCCCAGAAGCTGTGCCCTGAGTGCAGCTGGAATGGTGTCTGTTTGGCTCTCCAGAGCAAGCCCAGAAACTCTCCTCCTTATCAAACCATTTTCACAAAATTGCCTCTTCAAATCACCGGTCCTACCAGCGGCAGCATCTTGATGGCCATTCTGAGTAAGATCACGAACTTCCAAAAAAAACCTGGGGGAATTTCAATGTTTGTTAGAAGAGTTGAAGAACTCCTTTTTATCTGGGAGTGCAAGGACTTCATTCTAACACTCTGCTCCTCTCCTAAATTAATAAGGAGCACACTCTATCCCATTAAAACCAATGACAAGTTTTTGATAGTGATTTCTCTTTTCACTAGTCCACTCCGCCCATGACACACAGCAAGAGATTGCCCTCTCTGCAAAGTTTTGTGAAAAGACAAATTAGTTACACACAAAGATGGTGTAAAAAATACCTTACAGAATATCACCAAACTGACAAATTTTAAGTATCAAAGTTCAAATAAGAACCAGTTTTCCTCATGCATTTCTTTGCAGCTCCAGTTGGCTCTGGCAGGACATCTGCATTGACCACACGTTTTGTGCAATAATAAATTAAACTTTCTTTGTTGCTGTCTTTCCCTCTTGCTATGATAATCTCCTGAGGATTATTGGGAACTGAACTGTATGCTCATTTGGGATTCATCGAAAGCCTGCTGTGTCCACAGTCCTTCCCTACCCCATTATTCTCCTGCCATCCTCCTCCTAGCAGCCAAAGAACAAAGAAATAAAAAAAAATAAAGGATCACCCGGACAAACTGCCTGTCCTGGCTGGAATTACTGCCAGATAAAAACAATGATGGAAATTAATGACACTGAAAACACAGATAAACAGGGTGTGGCCCTGCTCTCGCATCAAACAGAGGCCATAATAATAACATTAAGGCCGGTTATGTTTTGTGGAATGTCTCCCTTAATTCACAGGAGAACCACGGAACACGAGTGCACAGTAGCAGCTTTTTTGGGGTGAGAAGGGTCGTGAACCTCGTTAAGGAATCCTTTGGAAGTGATTTGCCAGAAGAGTCTGGTTAATCAAGGTGTGACTGCCTATTTAACACACTGCTCAAACATCAATTAAAGACCGGGCAGAAGCTGTCTTGCACCATTTAGAGGTGCTTGATAGTGCTACCATGAGCTGCTGCCAGCCCAAACACGTTAATTAGAGCCAACATCACCTAGTCTTTAAGTCATCGGGATGTGTCTCTGTGCAGAGAGGTTTGGTGGTGCTAGCATTCTCCTCCTTTCCAAAGTGCTGCAGTGGAGTCGATGCCCCGGGCATCAGCACACAGCCCCCTCTCCACGGCAGAAGCTGCACCAGGCAGTGGTTGAAATCCTCTCCAGTGAATTTCTGTCCTGAGCGATTCCTGTGGCAGCAGGGAGAGGCTGAGGATGCGCAGATCAGGCTCTGGCTCAGGGCTGTGTCTGTGTCACACAGAGTTTTAAGTGTCCCTGTGCCGCCAGTTAAACTCGGCTTAATTCCCTGCGGCCTGAGGGACGACTTCCACGAGTCACGCACGGAGCTTGTGTTTCTGGAGGGAATTCTCCCCACTTCTGGCATTTTCTGATGCACCGTATTTTCATGGAATTATGTGAGTTCAGGAAGGCATATTCCAGCATCACAATGCCAGAACATCTCCTTTGTGTGAATTTATTTGTTATATCTGAACAAAACAATACCCAAACCATCCTACAACACAGTGCAGGCACGAGCACTGCACCCACATACATAATCCTCCCATTCCTTGCTGACAGGTAGGATCACATCAGAAATCATCTATCTCTGGAGTTGTATTTCATTCATAATCTCCCAATCCATAATAAGAGGTCAACTTGTTATAAAACCGTTGCCATTGGTGCACTCTGCAACAGAGAGCTTTAATCCAACAGAAACTTAGATAAGAGATAAGAAAGGCGGATAACCAAACAAAACAAAGGGAATTTCAAACAGCATTAGTAAATAGTGTTTGCATATTTGAATTTCTCATGGTGATTTTGAGTTCTATGCGAGGAGAGTAATTATTTTCTGCTCCTGTCACAGGCATGCAGGTGTGACAGAAAGCTGCTGCTGCTGCTTCCTGGTTTATCACTGGTTTTATTTGTTGCAGATTTCCAAATTTGAGCTTTCTCCTGTGGAGTCAGGAATTCCTGCCTGCTGTCTCTGCATTTTTCTGTCCGCCTGTGGGAACTGCTAGCAGCACCTGGGACTCCAAAAACCTGGGCTTCACTCACAACCTGGGAGAGAGATCTTGTTCCAGCGTAGTGGAGATTGCAGCTTTCTCTGGCGAATTAAGAGCAGGGAATCACAGCTCTTCAGGAATCACAGCTCCTCCTCGGAAACAGAGCAGGGAATTCACACCTCCTTCTGGATCACCTTGCGACAGAGCTCTTCGGGACATGACAGGATCCACTCCCAGGTAATCAACAGGGCTTTTTCGGAAGCAGAAGCAGGGAATTCACAGCTCCTTTGGGATGCAACAGCCTCTTTCCGGGATGCACAGCTCCTTTGAGAAGCAGAGCAGGGAATCATCAGCCTCTTCCAGAAATCAGAGCTCTTCAGGAATCACAGCTCTCTGGGGAATTCAGAGCAGGGTAATCACAGCTCCTTTCAGGAATTCAACAGCTTCTTGTGGATGCATGAAGCAGGGAATACAGCTTCGATCACAGTCAGCTATCACCAGGAATCACAGCTCCAGCAGGAATCAGAGCTCTTCCAAGGAAACAGAGCCAGGGAATTACAGTCTTCCTCTGGGAATCAGAGCAGGGATCACAGCTTCTGTCAGGAATCAGGCAGGGAATCAACAGCTCCTTTGGATGCACAGCTCCTCCAGGAATCAGAGTTCCTTCAGTGAATCACCAGCTT
>VKON01000159.1:1081645-1115570 GCA_009741485.1 Malurus cyaneus samueli | reverse complement strand
CGGAAGCGAAGAAGAAGAAAAAGATCAGCACGTTATAAAAGGAAAGTTTTAGGGAAGGGGGAGGGGAGGCACGCGTCTGTTCCTATATAACAGCCCTCCCTTGCCTGCCACCCATCCCGCTGCCCCCGCAGTCACCCGGAGAGAGGGGCGCAGCCTCGGCACCGTGCCCGGGCTCGGTGCCGGCGCTGCCGCGCCGGAATCGCGGCGTCCCGAGCCCGCGGGCTCCGCGCTGCCCCGCGCGAGCGCTGCCCCGCACCGGGCACGGGCCCCGCACCGAGCGCTGCCCTGCACGGCACAGCCCGCCGGCGCACGCGGGCACCTCCTGCACCGGGTGCCGGGCACAGCCCCTCCGAGCGCAGCCCTACACCGGGCGGTTTGGCTGCCGCAGTACATAGCGTGCAGAGGAGGTTGCTCGCAGCGAGATAGCACTTTTTGAGGGCTTGCCCTTGTTCCCCGCGCGTGATCGCTTGCAGGCAAGCGAGAATAGAGCAACTTAGTGAGTGTTTGCAAACCAAAATTCTCGTGGGAATGCCTGGTGCATGGTGCTGCCACGGTGTGCTGCCTTTCGCAGTACATAGCGTGCAGAAGCAGGTGCTCGCAGCGAGATAAGCACTTTTTGAAAGAGCCTTTGGCCTTGTTCCCCACGCGTGAGGGCTTGCAGGCGAGCGAGATAGAGGAAATTAGGGTGTTTGCAAACAAAAATTCTCGTGGGAATACTTGGTGCAAGGTGCTGCCACGGTGGTGCTGCCTTTCGCAGTACAAAGCGTGCAGTAGAAGCGGTTGTTTGTAGTGAGATAAGCACTTTTGAAAGAGCCTTTGCCCTTGTTCCCACGCAGCGTGTGAGCGCTTGCAGGCAAGCGATGATAGAGCAAATTAGAGTGTTTGCAAACAAAAATCTCGTGGGAATACTCGGTGAAATGTGCTGCCACGGTGTGCTTCTTTCGCGTAAATACGCGTGCAGAAGCGGTTGCTCGGCGAGATAAGCACTTTTTAAAAGAAGCCTTTGCCCTTGTTCCCCACTTTTGAGCGCTTGCAGGCAAGCGAAGGATAGAGCAAATTAGAGTGTTTGCAAACAAAATTCTCGTGGGAATGCTTGGTGCACGGTGCTGCCACGGTGTGCTGCCTTTCGCAGTAAATAGCGTGCAGAAGCGGTTTTGCTCGCAGCGAGATAAGCATTTTGAAGAGCCTTTGCCCTTGTTCCCACGCGTGAGCGCTTGCAGAGAAGCGAGATAGAGCAAATTAAAATATTTGCAAACAAGAATTTCTGTGGGAATACATATGGCTGGCAATGGTGCATGCCACGGATAAATGTGCTGCCTTTCGCCAGTAAATAGCGATGCAGAAGCGGATTGCTCGCAGCGATATATTAAAGCACTTTTTGAAAAAGCGTTTGCTCTTGTTTCCCACGCCTGCTCTCTTGCAGGCAAGCGAGACAGAGCAAATTAGAGTGTTTGCAAACAAAAAATTCTCGTGGGAATGCATGGTGCAAGGTGCTGCCACGATGAGCTGCCTATTCAGCAGTACAATAGCGTGCAGAAGCGGTTGCTTCGCAGCGAGATAAGCACTATTAGAAAGAGCCTTTCCCCTTGTTCCCCACGTGTGACCGCTTGCAGGCAAGCGAGATTTAGCCAATTAGAGTGTTTGCAAACAAGAACTCTCATGGGAATACTTGGTGAAAGGAGCTGCCACGGTAATGTTGCCATTGGCCATTACTCGTACATAGCGCTGCCAGACTAGCAGGTATAGCCTCGCAGCGATATCAGACCTTTTTGAAATAGTCTTTGCCCTTGTTCCCCATGTGTGATTGCTTGCAGGCAAGCGAGATGAGCAAATTAGAGTGTTTGAATACAAAAATTCTCGTGGGAATTTTTGGTGCAAGGTGCTGCTACGTTGTGCTGCCTTTCGCATTACGTAGCGTGCAGAAGCGGTGACTCGCAGCGAGATAAGCACTTTTAAAAAGAGCCTTTGCCCTTGTTTCCCCACGCGTGAGCGCTTGTAGGAATGCGAGATAGAGCAAATTAATGTGTTTGCAAACAAAAATTTCAGTGGGAATACTTGGTGCAAGGTGTGCCACGGTGTGCTGCCTTTTTCAGTACATAGCGTGCAGAGCGGTTGCTCGCAGCGAGAAAAACACTTTTTGAAAGAGCCTGCGATCTCTCTCTCGAACCGGGGAGAACCGGGAGAACCGGGGGGAACCGGGAGGAACCGGGGAGACCGGGGAGAACCCGGGGAGAACCGGGGGAGAACCGGGAGGGGAATCGGGGGAGAACCAGGGAGAACCCGAGGAGAACCGGGAGGAGCCGGGAAGGAACCGGGTCTGCTGCCCATCCCTCTGCATTCCCGGGTACAGCATCCCCACCGCTCTCTTTCTCTGGGGAACTCATCCCTTTTCCAGGTGAGGATGGATGGAGCAAGGCTTAGGATAAATTTGTTTTCTAGCCCGAGGTGCGTGTGAAACTGCCCTGAGAGGACGAGGCGGCCCAAAATGAAGTTGTGTGGTCCTTAAGGGATGTGTGCCCTCGACAAGATGGAGCTCCCTGCCTTTGGATGCCAAAGAGGGACTGAGTGGGCAGCAAGAATCCTACCTAAGAGGGAAATAAAAATAAATTATCCCCCTAAAGACCGGACAAGAAATGTGGCCCACGAGTCTTTAGCAGGTGGCAGAACAGTGAGAGTTGTGCAGCACAAAGTTCTCTGCTTTGTCCCAAGCTGTCTCTCATGATTTGCCTTCTTCTGGCAGATTGAATTTGCCTTTCAATGAGAAGTGGATTTGCTGTGTGACAACAGCCACTGGCAGAGCTGGCAGGGTAATTCCTGAGCCATAAATGCCCTGGTCTCTTCTCAGTTTTCTCCTGATCACACTCCTTTTTTTTTCCCCATTTTATTCCCAAGAAGCTCCAGCTCTGGGATCCATCTTTGCCTCTGGCTCTAATGAAGGAGGCAGATCCACAGACCCATCAAACCCTCTCATTTAGGCTTTCAGCCTTAAGCTCTTATTCTTAATGCTTCTGATTGCTCAAGATGACAGGGGGAAAAATCACTTTCTATTATCACCTAATGAACCAAGGAAAATGCTTGGAAGAGGCTGTGGAAGACACAGACATTTTCTGTGGCAGTCGGAGGGTTCTGGATGGAGGGCTGTGCTGAGAAGGGTTCACTCTTAGCTCCCAGAAACTTTCATTCCTGGCACATCCAACTGCCCTGGGCTCTGCAGAACCCGGAGATCTCCTTCAGGCTTCTCTTGACCCAATCTTCTTTGGAGTTTGGTTTCCTGGGCCTGATTTCTTTCCATGTTTTACAGCAGAGTGGGGATTTTTTTTTCTCAAAGTTCCCTCCTTTTACAGCCATCAGGGTTATAATCCTTCCACCTCCATTCCCAACAGCAGCTCCACCTCCAAGCACAGGGACAGCCTGGCCACAGCTTTCTCCAGAGAAATCTCAATGTTTCCTCCAGGAGAGGTCACAGGAGAGCAGGACAAGAGTGGCCTTGGTCCTGCAGGCGCCTTTCTCACACACAGAGGAAGATCTGGCAGAACCCAGTGAAATTTGGGTTGAGAGTGATCCTGAAGTCACCAACGAGTCCTTGCTGTGATGAAGAGTTCGAGCTCTGTCTGGGGTCTGAGTTCAGCACAGAGTGTGGAGTTGTTCAGCTCCAGTCTCTTTAATAGCAGAGCTTTTGGGATTAATGCAAACAGATTCACCACTGGAGAGCAGATCAGAGAGCTCCACAAAAATCCATGCACAGGGAGAGGGAGAGCCAGGTACTCTGCAAATCCCACACGGAGGAATTGGAGCTGTTTCCAAGTCTGGGGGGAATCTCTGTGTTTTTTTGTTGTGTGTTTCCAGGGCACTCAGCAAAGTGAAAGCGTGATTCTTCATTTGCTCACAGAGGAACTGCCACAGCAAATGGGAAATAGTGATAATTTCTCAACTTTCAGTTCTCCAGAATACATCACATGTGATTGGAACAAAACCTTTCTCTCAGGTCAAAGGTGTCAACAACTGCAAAGTTACCTGGGCCATGAAGTGTTTTCCAGGTGGAGATAACGCTTCACACACAGGTCTGAAACTTAAGAAATATTTTCCTCCACATTCTATCACCAGTTTCATGGATGAATTACTTTTTAATTTAAAAATTTACTTTTTTAACTCTACTATCCTGGATATTCCTCCACTATTCGACATAAAAGAAGGGAAAACTTCCTAAATGTAATTTGTTATTTACATGGGTTTCAGCGCTCTCTGAGTTTCTAACTGAGATCAAAGGTGCTTTGAGCTGTTTTAAAAGCTCATTGCAGATGCAGGGCCTGCCCCTTTACAGGAAAGACAGGTTGAGGCGGGGAGGGGAGCACAGTTACCTGTGAGGTATCAAACTGAGCTCAGAAAGGGATCCACAGCTCCTGTTCCTGCAGGATCCAGCACGGATTTCACCCAGAGCTTCTGTCAGTGCAGGAATCAACTCAGATCCCATCCACAGCTCTGTCCCAGCAGGATTCAGCTCAAATCCCATCCCCGGCTCCTGTCAGTGCAGGATTCAGCACAGATTTCACCCAGAGCTCCTGTCCCTGCAGGATCCAGCACAGATTTCACCCAAAGCTCTGTCCGTGCAGGATTCAGCTCAGATCCCATCCACAGCTCTGTCCCTGCAGGATTCAGCTCAGATTCCATCCACAGCTCCTGTCTGTGCAGGATTCAGCTCAGATCCCATCCACAGCTCTGTCCCTGCAGGATCCCACACAGATTTCACCCTGTCCGTGTATCTTTCCACACAATTCCCTGACAATCTCACATTTCCAGAGGAATAAACCAATCCTCTCCCTACCAAATCACTGCCCCTGCCAAAGGCCAGGGGAGGAGACCAAAAAGCCACAGCAGCACCACCTCCTGAACCATCCAGACTCATCCCTCATCCTCTCTCGCAGTCCCAGCGACATCAGGGGCTGTGCCACGGCCAGGATTCTCTGCTCTTTGTCCTTTACTCCTTGCCGGGTGCTCCAGCCCAAGCCGGGCTTAGCAGGATGGGAATTGGAGGAAGAGCAGCCTCAGGCCAGACTGCTTCATTAGCAGAGAGATTGTGACAGCGCAGCAGCCACAGCGGCAGCGGGGAGGGCACAGGTGGCTGTTCAGGGGACACTGAAAAGGGCTTTTTCTCTGACAAACTGCCCGCTCAGAACTGCTGGGATGTTCCCATTTTAATCCTGCCGGGGTCGGGGTGGGGATGGAGCAGCGGAACTCGCAGGTTTTTCTGCTTTTCTGGGAAGCGGTGCCGCGGTGCTCGGGGCTCAAACAGCCCAGAGCTGTGCCCTGAGTGCAGCTGGAGGGGTTTGTTTGCTTCCAGAATAGCCAGAAACTCTCCTCTTATCAAACCATTTTCACAAAATGCCTCTTCCAAATCACCGTCCCTACCAGCGCAGCTCTATGGCCAGTCTGAGTAGATCAGAACTCAAAAAAAACCTGGGGGAATTCAATGTTTGTTAGGAAAGAGTGAAGGAACTTTTATCTGGGAGGCAAGGACTTCAATTCTAAACCAGCTGCTCCTTTCTCCTAAATAATAAGAGCACAGCTCTATTCCCATTAAAACCAATGACAATTTTTTGAGTGATTTCCCTTTTCACTGTCCACTCCCCCATAACACAGCAAGAGATTGCCCTTCTCTGCAAAGGTTTTGGAAAACAAATTTAGTTACACACAAAAGATGGTGTAAAAAATCCCTTACAGAAATTACCAACTGAACAAATTTTAAGTATCAAAGTGTCAAATAAGTAACAGTTCCTTATTTCTTTGCAGCTCCAGTCGCTGGGCAGGACTCTGCATTGACCACACTCGTTTGTGCAATAAAATTAAACCTTTCTTTGTGCTGTCTTTCCCTCTTGCTATCGAAATCTGCCATCAGAGATTATTGGGAACTGAACTGATGCTCACATTGGGTTCATCGAAAGCCTGGCTGTGTCCCGACACCTTCCCTACCCCAATTCCCTGCCCACCTCCCTCCTGCAGCCATGGAATAACAAAAAAAAAAAAAAAAAGGACACCCTGACAAACTGCCTGTCCTGGCTGGAATCTACTGCCAGGATTAAAACAATGAGAAATTAATGACCACTGAAACACAGATAACACGAGGGGTGCCCTGCTCGCATCAAACAGGGCCATAAATAAAAATAAGGCCGGGGTGTCTCCCTTAATTCACAGGAGAACAGGAACACGAGTGCACAGAGCAGCTTTTTTGGGGGGGAGAAGGGTGCACCTCGTTAAGGAATCCTTTGGAAGTGATGTGCCAGAAGAGTCTGGTTAATCAAGGTGTGACTGCTTTTAACACACGCTAGGAAGATCAAATTAAAGACCGGGCAGAAGCTGTCTTGACCAATTTAGGAGGTGCTGAAGTGCTACCTGAACTGGCTGCCAGCTCCCAAACACGTTAATTAGAGCCAACATCACCTAAGTCTTTAAATCATCGGGTGTCTCTGCAGAGAGGTTTGGTGGTGCTGTGATTCTCCTCCTTTTTCCAAAGTGCTGCAGTGGAGTCGATGCCCCGGGATCAGCACACAGCCCCTCTCCAGCGCAGAGCTGCACCCAGCAGGGTGAAAATCCCTCCAGGAATTCTGCTGAGCGATTCCTGTGGCAGCAGGGAGAGGCTGGGATGCGCAGCCAGGCTCTGCTCAGGGCTGTGTCTGTGTCACACAGAGTTTTAAGTGTCCCTGTGCCGCAGTTAAACCGGGCTTAATTCCCCTGGGGCTCTGAGAGGACACTCCACAGGAGCTCCACGCACGGAGCTGTGTTTCTGGAGGGAATTCTCCCCACTTCTGGGCTTTTCCTGCACCTATTTCATGGATTATGTGAGTTCAGGAAGGCAATTCCAGCATCACAATGACCAGAACATGCTCCTTTGTGTATTTATTGTTATATCTGAACAAAACATACCCAAACCATCCCTACAAACAGTGCCAGGCACGAGCACTGCACCCACAAACATAATCCTCCCATCCTCTGAATGGGTCAGGATCACATCAGAACTCATCTTATTTGAGTTTGTTTTCATTTAAATCTCCCAATCCCATAAAAAAGAGTCAACTTGTTATAAACTCGTTGCCATGGCTGCACTGCAACAGAGAGCTTTAATCAAACAGAAACTTAGATAAGAGATAAGAAAGGGGAGAACCAAAACAAAACAAAGGGAATTTCAAACAGCATGTAAATAGGTATTTGCATATTTGAATCTTCTCATGGTGATTTGAGTTTCTTGGGAGGAGAGAAACTTTTCTGCTCCTTCACAGGCAATGCAGTGTGGACAGAAAAGCTGCTGCTGCTGCTCCTGGTTATCACTGGGTTTTATTTGTTGTCAGATTTCCAAATTTGAGCTTTTCTCCATGTGGAGTCAGGAATTCCTGCTGCTGTCTCTGCATTTTCTGCTCCGCTGTGGGACTGCAGCAGCACCTGGGAATCCAAACCTGGGGCTTCACGCACCAACCTGGAGAGGAGATCTGTGTCCAGCAGAGTGGGAATTGCAGCTCCTCTGGGAAACAGAGCAGGGAATCACAGCTTTTCTGGGAAACAGAGCAGGGAATCACACCTCCTCTGGGATACACAGCTCCTTCGGGGAACAGAGCAGGGAATCACAGCTCCACCAGGAATCACAGCTTTTCTGGGAAGCAGAGCAGGGAATCACAGCTCCTTTGGGATGCACAGCTCTTCCGGGATGCACAGCTCCTTTGAGAAGCAGAGCAGGGAATCACAGCTTCTCCAGAAATCAGAGCTCCTCCAGGAATCACAGCTCCTCTGGGAATCAGAGCAGGGAATCACAGCTCCTTCAGGAATCACAGCTTCTTTGGGATGCAGAGCAGGGAATCACAGCTCGTCCAGGAATCACAGCTCCACCAGGAATCACAGCTCCAGCAGGAATCAGAGCTCTTCCAGGAAACAGAGCAGGGAATTACAGCTCCTCTGGGAATCAGAGCAGGGAATCACAGCTCGTCCAGGAATCAGAGCAGGGAATCACAGCTCCTTTGGGATGCACAGCTCCTCCAGGAATCAGAGTTCCTTCAGGAATCACAGCTCCTGCAGGAATCACAGCTCCTCCAGGAAACAGAGCAGGGAATCACAGCTCCTTTGGGATGCACGGCTTCTCCAGGAATCACAGCTCCACCAGGATGCACAGCTCCTTTGGGAATCACAGCTCCTCCAGGATGCACAGCTCCTTTGGGAATCACAGCTTCCTCCAGGATGCACAGCTCCTCCAGGAATCACATCTCTTCCAGGAATCACATCTCTTCCAGGAATCACAGCTCCTTTGGGAATCACATCTCCTCCAGGAATCACATCTCCTCCAGGAATCACATCTTCTCCAGGAATCACACCCCTCCAGGAATCACAGCTCCTCTGCTGCTCACTCTCCTCGGGCATTTCCATCCCATCCTATGGATTTCCCGAGCTCTGCTTCTCTCAAGTTCAATAACTCAATTGCTGAGCATAACCAGGTAATTGTGAGCCATAACACAGCACACGTGGCAAAGGCAGAAATGTCAGAGCAAGCTGTTTACGAGCGATGTTAATGCCTGATGCCCAAAATTGTTATCTAAACTCTTTGGCAAATACAAATCACTGTTTTGTTCACAGCAGGAGAGAAAGGAGGGTTTTGTTTGTCATACATCTTCCTTTAGCCAAAACTGGTTTGCAGCCAGATACGGCACAAATATTTCCATTCCATGTTCACACTCAGAATAGAATCCCAAAATACGCTGGGTTGGAATGGAGGATCCTCGAGTCCAAAGGCACACATGCACGTGGATGTGCTGCCAGCACAAAAACGCCCCTTTGCACTGAGAGGAAGGGACAAAAGGAATTTTTTGAACATTATTTATCCATTGGTGCAGCCCAGAGTTATCCATGGCTGGGATAAAATGATGGGAGCAGCTCCAGGTCTGCAGGAACAGGGACAGCCCTGCACTGGGGTCACCCTGTCACACACACACAGGGGACACAGAACCCCACAGAGCACAGTCTGGGCAAACAGGAGCTGGGTTTGCTTTGGTTTCTGTCCCCAGGTAAAGGGGAAGAGCTGAAATATCCCAGTGAGGTTCTGTGCACATCAGTGGGTCACAGACTGAAGGATTTAGCTCTGGGGGATCCTTGAGTCATATGGGAACTCCCAGCTCAGCACAGGCACAGATATATCCAGAACCCAGGGACAAAACCCTGAATTCCAACCCACATTTCCTTCCTGAGTCCCAGGAAAGGCTTGGGAGGAAGGTGGGGCCCATCACTGAGGATGAGGAGCAGAGGAAGGAGATCTCAAGTTCCTCTTGTCCCTTTTAAATCCAGCAAGCAGCAGCCACTTCTCCCCCATGCTCTGACCCCATCAGCCATAAACCACCGCCCTGAGGTTAAATCTGCACTGACCCTAAAATAAAAAAGCCTAATGCACTGTAAATATCCACAAGACCCTCAAGTCCCATTTTTCAGGAGTCTGTCTCTGTGGTACAGTCTCTAATCACAATTATTACAGCAAAACACTGATGAGGGTGCACACGGGAACAGCACAGGAAACAAATATAAAATTGTCCTTACCAAGTAACCAAGTGCATTTCTAAGGATGGCATTGCTTTTAATTAGCCTTAATTTCCAAAGAATTATTGCTTGCTCAAAAAAAAAAAATAAAAATCTTTATGGATCCATGAATTATTGAGTAGAAGATTCTCCCCCTGCCTCCCACTGATACCCGGGAGAGCAGACCCAGCATAACTCACCAGGGAATTCTCTGTGTTTGACTGAAAAAATGCCTGGTGTTCCAATCTATTCAGTATTTTCTTTCCAACTCCAAGGACTGGATCAGTTCTTGCTGAGTGAATAAGGAATTCAGTCCCAGTCTGGATTAACCTTTGGGGCACCGTGAATGTGTTGGGTTTGTTAGGAGTGAGCTGTGTTTGCACACACGTGCACAAAAACACACACCCGTGTGCACCCATGGGGCTCAAATATCATATTAATCAGATTTGTAGTTTGAAGTGTTGTATTGCAAATTTAGCCATTTATTTCTCTCGTTATGAAATTAATGTGGCCATTTTGGTGTCAGCTTTGAGGAGTTCAGGAAGCAGTGAAAACCCAGGAAAATGGATTTGTTTAGGGATGTTATATCCACATTATTCTGGGCTGAGCCTCCCATTCTTTCTCTTCCCTTCTTCCAAAAAAAAACCATAAAACCAGCCCCAAATTTCAGCTCCAAAAGCAACAGAGGATCTGTCCTTGGTTATGGAGATTATCCCAGCGATGTGTCTGCTGAGCTTTCAGCCGTTCATATTTGAAATTCCTCAATATTTGCTTTTTGTCCTGTTCTGTGTGGAGCAGGGCTCACATCCAGGGAGTCCAGGAGAGAGGGGGATGATCCCAGTTTGAGATCCCACCAGTGCTGAACTGAAATTCCAGAATGTTTGGCTCAGGGTTGATGGTTGCTCCAGGGATATCTGCACTTCCAGAAATTGGGAGTTGTTTTGTGTAGGTTGGATGTGCCTTTCATGGAATGATCCTGCCAGCACCAGCTCTCAACATGCGGATTTGCAATGGCAAATTCAAAATTCCCTTTCCATGGATGTTCCTGGGGCTGTTTCAGACTTGCTGCTGCAGGAGCTACCACGAAATGCTCCTCACTCTGTAAATCTATTTATTGGAATGGTCATACAGGAACAGCAGCAATGACACACAAACATAATTCAATTCCAATCTCTTCAAAGCAGGAGGAAATAAACATCCAGCGTTGTTCCCCGTGAAATTTGAGTAAAAAAAAAGGGAAACCTTAAGGATGTTTGTAATAAAGATGAGGCCATTCAAGAGACAACAGAAATAAATCTCAGCAGAAGCTCAACAGGGACAGGAAAGTGAGGGGTGTCCCAAGCATTCCTTTGGCAGAGCACTGTCCCAAATTCCCATGGGATTGTCCACGCTTTTGACTCAAAACCCATCCTTCCATCAGCTCCCAAAAACACTCAGCAACATCTGGAAGGCCCATCCAATTATAAGATGAAATGCAGGAGGATCAAAGGGAGAGTTCCCAGCTCTCAGGAGGATAAGCTGGAGCCGTGGGTTAATTAGCAGCTCGGAGTTGTTCAGGACCTTTCCCTCGTTAGCATTTCCCCGTTCCCCTCCCCGTGTGCCTCTCTTCACCTGCCTGAAACATCCCCAGAGTGATCCCTCAGCTTTTTTTTTTACTGCTTGGGAGTGGGGATGAGAGGGAGAGAAAAACGAGTTCAGGAGTTCTGGGGAACCCAAACAAGCAGGGCACACCAAGAGAGAAATACATCTAAACAATAAATAATATTTCCTTTGCTTCCTGTTCTTTCCTGTGTCTAAGGAGCTCAGATCAGGATGAGAGAAGTGTAGAGACAGGAACATTTTCTTGCTAGTTCCCACTTTTTTTGGACCTGGTTAATACCTTGCAAGCAGCACAGAAGTTTCAATTCTGAAAGGCACCTTAGCAGTCACGGGGATGGAGCTGTCAGGAGCAGGATTGAATTACGAGTCGCTTGTCCTTGCAGAAGAAATGGGGGTGGTCATGTGGCACGTGTGGGCACCCCAGAGTTGTATCAGAGGGTCAGGTTTAAGTGTCTGTGCTTTCCAGGAAGGGCAGCAGTCAGGAACTCTGTTCCATCTGAGGGACAAACCAGGCTGGAAGATGTTTAAATGAAACCTTAGCCTGGAATTCCCATCAAAAACAGGAGCATTTTCCTCATAAATACCATGAAAATTCCCCACAAATGGGGCCATTTCCCTCTGAGGCCTTGCCCTGACATCCCGGTGCTCCTGTCCCAAAATTTGGAGGGGGCTCATGTCCCAATCCCGGGGACAAAATCCATAGGAGGACCCTGGTCACTGCCAAGGGAACCAAACTGATTGGGCTCACAAGGAATTTGCATGCAAGGAATCAGGCAAGCTGAAATCAGGCAGAAATGTTAATGAACGTCTGGAAAGTACCAGGAAATCCTTGGATTAAAGGTATCCTAGGAACACAACACAGCCGGTGACAGCAGATAAGGTCAGCCTGGGGATTGCGTTCCGTTTTATCTCAAAATCCAACTTTGCATACGGTGACTCAACAAAAAATGGAATAAATGTAAATCGTGTCGCGGTGTTGCCCTGTGGATTTTGAGTCATTTTTCAGCAGTGTGGCTGGCAGGATGCCACAGCTCTGAGCCCGCTCTCCAGCCTAGGCTGGGCTTTACTGCAGCCTAAACAGACAAAAACACACCCCAGCGCTGCCCAAAGGCTGTCCCAGTGCCTCACCCTCCATCTGAGCTGCAGCTAAAGGAGAGCTCAGCTGAGCTCCAGCCCCGTTTTCTGCAATCGAATGTTCAGAGCAGCCGTGCCGAGCTGCAGAGCCCGCGGTGCCATGGGGTCTGCAAACCCACATCGGCCCCGTTCCTTCACAGAGATCGCGATTAAGGAAAGGCTGAGCTTGTTTAGGGCGTCGGGAGTCTCCTCTCAGCGATCCACAACGCTCCAGCACCACCAAACCCCGTCACGAAATGCATCAAACTTGTCCCTAACTCAGCTGCCGAGCGCTTTTTACCATCAGCCAGCAGAAAGAGCATTTTCCCTGCTGCCCGGCCCTCTCCGAGCAGCGAGTGCTCCGGGAATGCTCCGGGAATGCTCCGGGAATGCCCCGGGAATGTTCCGGGAATGCTCCGGGAATGCCCGGGACAGCGGGAGAACAGCGGGCCGGTGCCGAGCTGGGGACAGGGACAAGGTACGGCCGGGCTCGGAGCGGCACAGTCGGGCTCAGAACATCCCTGTCGGGCTCAGAACATCCCTGTCGGGCTCGGAGACATCCCTGTCGGGTCGACATCCCTGTCGGTGAACATCCCTGTCGGCGGAACATCCTGTCGGGCTCAGGAACATCCCTGTCGGGCTCGAGATCATCCCTGTCGGGCTCGGAGACATTCCTGTCGGGCTCAGATCATCCCTGTCGGGCTCGGAACATCCCTGTCGGGCTCAGATAACATCCGTCGGGCTCAGATCATCCCTGTCGGGCTCGGAGAACATTCCTGTCGGGCTCAGATCATCCCTGTCGGGCTCAGATCATCCCTGTCGGGCTCAGAACATTCCTGTCGGGCTCAAGTCATCCCTGTCGGGCTCAGAACATCCCTGTCGGGCTCAGAACATCCCTGTCGGGCTCGGAACATCCCTGTCGGGCTCAGAACATTCCTGTCGGGCTCAGATCATCCCTGTCGGGCTCAGAACATCCCTGTCGGGCTCGGGAACATCCCTGTCGGGCTCAGATCATCCCTGCCAGGCTCGGAACATCCCTGCCAGACTCGGGGCAGCACAGCCGGGCTCGGAACATCCCTGTCGGGCTCAGAACATCCCTGTCGGGCTCGGACATCCCTGTCGGGCTCAGAGCATCCCTGTCGGGCTCGGGAACATCCCTGTCGGGCTCAGAACATCCCTGTCGGGCTCAGATCATCCCTGTCGGGCTCAGATCATCCCTGTCGGGCTCAGATCATCCTGTCGGGCTCGGAACATCCCTGTCGGGCTCAGATCATCCCTGTCGGGCTCGGAACATCCCTGTCGGGCTCAGAATTCCTGTCGGGCTCAGATCATCCCTGTCGGGCTCAGATCATCCCTGTCGGGCTCAGATCATCCCTGTCGGGCTCAGATCATCCCTGCCGGGCTCGGGAACATCCCTGCCAGGCTCGGAACATCACTGCCAGACTCGGAGCGCACGCGAGCTCAGAGCATCCTGCCGCTCGAGCGCACTGCGGGCTCAACATCCCTGCCAGACTCGGAGCAGCACAGCCGAGCTCAGAGATCCTGCAGGCTCGAATCCTGCCAGGCTCAGAGCATCCCTGCCAGACTCGGAGCGGCCACTGCCGCCCGTCGCTGCTCGGGAACCCCCCGGCGGTCCCCCGGCCGCCGCCGCCGCCGGCGGGTTGCTGGCAGCGGCCCGGAGCCGCAGCGCTGCCGCCGGGAGAGAGGTAATAAATAACCGGGGAGCGCGGCGGCGAGCCCGGCGGGCGCGCAGACTCTGACTGACAAATCCCACTGGAAATCATCACCTCCCGCCCCGGGAGCCTGGAGCCAGCCCCGGGCCGGCCCAGGCGGGGGCGGTGGAGCCAGCCGGGCCCGCTCGGCCCGCCGGGGTGGCGACAGCGGGGGCGAGAGCGGGCCGGCGGGGCTGTGGGATGCGGGGATGGGGATGGAGGGAGGATGGGATGAGGGAGGGATGGGAAGAGGGAGGGATGGGGATAGAGGGAGGGATGGGGATGGAGGGAGGGATGGGATAGAGGGAGGGATGGGGATAGAGGGAGGATGGGATGAGGGAGGGATGGGATGGAGGGAGGGAGGAGGAGGGAGGGATGGATGAGGGAGGGATGGGAGAGGGAGGGATGGGGATGGAGGAGGGAGGGGATGGAGGATGGGGATGGGAGAGAGAGGATGGGATAGAGGGAGAGAGATGAAGGATGGGACGGAGGGAGAGATGGGGCGAGGGAGGGATGGGATAGAGGGAGGGATGGGACGGATGGGGAGGGATGGGGATGGAGCGAGGATAGGGAGTGGGGAGGGATGGATAGAGGGAGGATGGGGACGATGGAGGGAGGGGATGGAGCGAGGGATGGGGATGAAGGGAGGATACCGAGGGGGCAGCCCGGCGCCCCAGGCACCACACACAAACACACACGAACGCACACGGAGGGATCTCGGCTCGGCTCCCCCCAGGAGCGAGCGGGACCGTCCCGCACGGCGGCGGGAGGGATGCGGGGATGCTCCTGGATGGTTCTGTCCCCGCCTGTCCCCGGTGGATGCTCTGCCCTGGAGCCTCCTCTCACCTGCTCCACCAAAAGGCAGCACCCAATTTCCCAGGGGTGGCGAGGAGGGAAAGGGGGGGAGTGGAGACAGAGATGCTTTATTTTCCGCCCTATGCAATAAAGTGTGATTATAAAGAATATAACAGGGAGCACAGCTTGAATTCCAATTGGTGGAGGGCCTGTTGTTAACCATCAGGGAACTATTTATTCTCCAGCCTTACTGGTGCTCCTTGGTCAATAATGATAAAGGGGGGAAAGGAGAAGAAGTTGAAGCCATTATAAAGCAGCAATCCCATTACAGAGGAGCAGCAGCAGCGGCCCCCCAGAATCTATGATTCCCTCAGGTCATGTCTCGTGTGCTCAGACCGCTGGCCACTGTCAGGATTTACCCTGCATCATTAACCCACCAAAGAGGGGTTTTTTTCCTTGCCAGAAATGACTGATTTCCCCAGCCTGATGGCAGTCATCGTTCGGGAGACAGAGCAGCACTCCCCTGCTGCTGAACTATCTCCGGTGACATTTAATAAATAAATAAAATAGCTGGATGCTTGACCAGCTCCTCGGGGAAAGGGGAAGACAATGTGGCTATTTATTGTGATTAAATATTTGCTGCTCCCTGATTCTGACACTTATTCACGCACGGACAGGGAGCACACGTGTGTGTGTGCTCGCCTAAGCCCCGATCAACTCCCCAAACATTATTTCTCATTTGCATTTCTATTCCAGCCCGAGCCTAGCGCCAGATTGCCCAAGGCTCTGTACAAAGGACCGGAGACAGTCCCTGTCCTGCACAGCTGCTGATGCTCTCCAAGACTCTGGCTCTTTTTTCTTTTTTTTTTTTTTTTTTTTTTGGATTACTGATTCCTCGTGAGCTTTGCCAACGTTTCAAACAGGATCAGAGTCACTCCGGGCCAGCTTTAGAAACTTCTGGCATCCAAAGTGGATGCCAGATCAAAACCCCCAAGCAGAAAGCTCAGCGCAGAGTTTGTTTCCTTTGCTGTGCCGCAGGGGAGGGGGCCGGGCTGGAAGGTTTTGGGTCACTGGCTCTGCTCCATCCCGGAGCCACACACACATAGAGCTGAAAACCCGGCAAAAGGGGTTTGTGCCACGCTGAAATGCTCAACCCACACTTCATTCACAAGTTTTTCCCGACTCAGCCCCATTTCCGGGTGAGATTTGTCCCGCTTACCAGCAGCATCCAAACCGTGGCCATGAGGGAGCGGGAGGGTGGGGAGCTGGGGTGGGGCTGTTTTTATGGTTGCCATGGGTTTCCCGTAACACATCAAATCTGACCCTCCTCGCCACGAACAACATCAGCTCCGGGAAATCCCTGTTTTCTGGCAGTTCTGAAAAGAAAAAAAAGCACAGGAATGGATGAGGGGCTGCGGAAGGAGGAGGAGGAGGAGGCTGTGAGGAATCTCTGGCAGAGGATGGAGATTTGAGGGGCTGAGCTTCGCTCTCCTTTGCATTTCTTTGAAGATTCTGCTCTTCACCTGCAGAGCAGGTTCCTCCTTCCAGCCGAGTTATCCAAAACAGGACCCTTTTTGCTCCAAAGCTGTCGCTCACAGGTTGAGTTCCTCCAGGCAAACACCGAAACATCACCGGCAGCTTAGAAAGCATTTTGCACTTGATCTTGTTATTTACACGGATGGGCCCAAATGTAAAACTCCTTTCTTGCTCTGAGCTGTGGAAAAGTCCCTCAACAGCGCTGATTTTAACTGAGGGAAGCAGATCTAAAGCAGCCCAGGAAGTTCCTCCCCAAACAGAACAAAGATTGCATCAAGGGCAATCATGAAATTAATCTCTTTTAATAGGTAAGGTGAAAATCAAGATCTGGAAGAAGCAGGAGAAGGAAGGACACAGCAGCAAAGGAACCGGGGAGCGTGAGTTTAGATAAAAGCTCGACTTGAAGCCTGGACAGAACTAAACCCAAATCCTTCTGTGGACAACCAGGAACGAGGTTTTTTTCTGGCTGAGAGCATTGGAGCTGCTGCTCGGGGACAAAGCCGCGTTTCTCCTCCTGTGCAGGGCTCTGTCTCTGCTGTGTGATGCCTTCCATAAGCTCTGCTGGGGATGGGGGCATAAATCACAATAAAGCCATGGCACGGCCTATAAATCATCATAAAGAATAATGATACCTAATAAGGATGAATAATATTAAGAGGAGAATTGTGTGAGAGCACACACATACTCTACACACACAGAGACAGACACAGACACACACAGACAGCACTGCAAACACAGACACAAGAGGTGTCTGTTCCTACCAATACATTGATCCCAGCGTCCCTGCACCCCCTTCCTCCCTTTACTCCATTCCTCCTGCCATCTCCCATTCTCCTGCACCCATCCTCTCTGCACCTTGTTCCTCCCTGTATCCCATTCATCCTGTTCCTCCTGCACCCCATTCCTCCCTTACCCCACACCCCTTCCTTCCCATTTTCCTTTACCCCATTTCTCCCTTTACCCCATTCCTCCCTTTACCCCCTTTCTCCTGCACCCCATTCCTCTCTTTACCCCATTCCTCTCTTTACCCCATTTCTCCCTTTACCCCATTTCTCCCTTTACCCCATTCTCTCCCTTCTACCCTTCCCATTTCTCTTTACCCCATCTCTCTTACCCATTCTCTTTACCCCTTTCTCTTTACCCATTCTCCCTTTACCATTCCTCCTTTACCCCATTCCTCTCTTACCCATTTCTTTACCCCATTTCTCCCTTTACCCCATTCCTCTTACCCCATTCTCCATCCCATTTCTCTCTTACCCCATTTCTCCTTTACCCCATTCCTCCCTTTACCCCATTCTCCTTTACCCCATTCCTCTCCTTCTCTCAACCCCATTTCTCTCTTACCCCATTTCTCCCTTTACCCCATTCTCCTTTACCCCATTCTCTCTTTACCCCATTTCTCCTCACCCCATTCCTCCCTTTACCCCATTTTCTTTACCCCATTCTCTTACCCATTTCTCTCTCTTTACCCCATTTCTCCCTTACCCCATTCCTCTTTACCCCATTCCTCTTTACCCCATTCCTCCCTTTACCCTTTCTCTTTTACCCCATTCTCTCTCTTAACCCCATTTCTCTCTTTACCCCATTTCCTCTCTTTACCCCATTCCTCCCTTTACCCCATTTCTCTTTACCCCATTCCTCTCTTTACCCCATTCCTCTTTACCCTATTCCTCTTTACCCCATTTCTCCCTTTACCCATTCTCTCTTTACCCCATTTCTCTTTACCCCATTCCTCTCTTTACCCATTTCCTCCCTTCCATTTCTCTTACCCCATTCTCTCTTTACCCCATTCCTCTTTACCCTATCCTCTTTACCCCATTTCTCCCTTTACCCCATTCCTCTCTTTACCCCATTCCTCCCTTTACCCCATTCCTCCTGCACTCCCTGTCCCAGGTGATTCTGTCTCCCTCAGCTGATGGGGGATGAAGTGGAAGCTCTAATTCCCAATTCTGCTAAGTGCAGCCCTGGATTAAATCTCCAGGTTCCTCTCTCCAGATGCGTTTGTCCATTTGCAGCGAGGGAGGGAAATAAATCCGTGTTTGAGATCTTCAGGGCTGGAGGCAAAGAGCAGAATGGAGTCAATCCCCGGGCTTGAAGGATCCAAATTCCACATCCTCCTCCTCCTCACGGGGACATTTAATCAGCTCCTCACACAAATTGATCCATCCACTGCCTGCAGATCACTCTAAAAGTTTTTTGTTTTTTTGTGTGGTTTTTTTTGTGGGGTTTTTTTTGGTTTTTTTTTTTTTTTTTGGTGGTTTTTTGTGTGTTGGGTCAACAGATCTCCACAAGAGCTTGAGCAGAAAAATCTCAAGGATCACAAGACTCCGGGATATCTGATCAGCCAAAGGGCACAGGGAGGGTGAGTTGGTGTAACTTTACAGTGCTTTCTAAATTTGGGCTACTGATCAAGATACACCCAAAATTATCTTCTGGCTGAGTTGGCAGTCCCATTTTGGGGAGGAGGAAACAGTCCAGGCACTGAATATCAGCAGCAGAAACAGCACAAGGGGAAGATTGCGTGGTTAAAAGTGTATTTAAAATGCTTCCCTGGTTAAATGTGTATTTAAAATGCTGATAGCCCACACCGAGACCCCAGAAAAAAATGTATTTATCATTGTTATTAACAGTAATAGAAATAAAACCAGTTCTAAGAGCATGCAGGGTTTGATGCATTTCCCAAATAAAAGGATTTATTAGTTTAAAGCCCGGGTATTTATTTGTTTCTCTCTCCCCAGTCCTGCCCCCGCTCCCAACTCTGTTGAATTTTTAATGCCCCCTGTTTCTAATGTCAGCCGTTTTTCTTGTAAAGGTTTTTTGACACAACTTTCCATCGCTGCATCCTTTTGTTGTCGCCATTCCCCAGCCCTTGTTAGAGACTCCACTCCCCTAATGAAGCTCAGCTCCTGCCAGGACAATAAAAGGAAATTACAGAAATGAGGAGAGCCGGTGAGAGGTGAGTGTGGGATCAGAAATGAGGGTGACACGACAGAAATGCAATAAAAGTGTTCTCTGGGGGCTCCCGAGGCTGTCCCTGACCCGAGGGTGCACAGACACACCAAGTTTGGATGGAATTGTGTGACATTTGATATGCATTGGTGTGGTTTTACACACACACACTGACAGTGGGAAAAGGGGCCCTGCAGGTGCCAGGAGTTGGGGACATTCTGCCAAAATAAAAAAAAATAGGATTCAAAATATCCCCTTGGGGCTTTTTGGGGGGAACTCATTGTCTTGCTATAAGCTACGAAAAAGAATTATCGAACTCTACAAAGCTTCCTTCTCCCCTGCCCATTGAGAATGAGAAACTTCGGGTTTCTGTAACTACTGAGAATGAAAAACTTCTCCACTATCCCTGTCCCATCCCTGTCCCTGTCCCATCCCTGTCCCTGTCCCATCCCTGTCCCATCCCTGTCCCTGTCCCATCCCCATCCCTGTCCCATCCCTGTCCCTGTCCCTGTCCCTGTCCATCCCCATCCCTGTCCCTGTCCCTGTCCCATCCCTGTCCCTGTCCCTGTCCCATCCCTGTCCATCCTGTCCCTGTCCCTGTCCCTGTCCCGTCCCTGTCCCTGTCCTGGTCCCTCCCGTCCTGTCCCTGTCCCTGTTCTGTCCCCATCCCTGTCCATCCTGCCCCTGTCCCTGTCCCATCCCTGTCCCTGTCCCATCCCTGTCTGTCCCATCCCCGTCCCTGTCCCTCCCGTCCTGTCCTTCCCCATCCCTGTCCCGTCCCATCCCTGTCCCTGTCCCTGTCCCTGTCCCATCCCTGTCCCCATCACTGTCCTGCCCATAAAACAGATCAGGCAGGGAGGAGCAGCCCCAGGGGATCCAGGGCTCCTCTACAGGAAATGTCCCTCCAAACCATTACTCACAAAGCCTGCAAAGAGCCCAGCAATGCTCAGGTCCATCCCCAAATCCCAGCACACCCTCCTGGACCCTCCAGAGACCCAAACCCACATCAAATCCCCCCCTCAGGGAGGGGTTCACTGCCTGCCCAGAGCCACAGACAGCACTGCTCTCCAGATGAAACAACAACGCCTGAAAAAATCTGTTTGGACTCGTTTCCAGGGGGATCTCCAGCTTTCAAACCCATCAGACACATTAACTTGAGGAGAACCTCCACATATTTGTGGCTTTCAACCGCTGAAATATTTAGAGCCGTGCCCAGTCTGCAGCAGTGCCACAGGCTGGAGAGAAAACTCCATTTCTCCCCACCAGAGCAATTCTAAAATTCAAACCCCAGAGTCATCGTGTCTAGGCTTGGCTTGCACGCTAATTCTACCCTGAAAAAGCTTAATTGAAATTTCAGGTGGAAATTAATCTGGCCACCTCTTGTTCCCTAATGGATTTTGATCTGCTTCTCCACACTGTGACAATTCCTGGCATGGGAAGTGATGTCTGTTTTGAAGAAGGCTGTAATTATGGAGTCTGCAGGGAGCTGTAGGTCAAGCCAGAGATGCAATGACATCGCTTTTACCAGACCAGAAAAACAGGAATGACGAGGACTCCTGACACTGCAGGAACAGTGACAGATCAGGAAGATCCTTGCAGCATGGCACAGCTGCCTCTGTTTTGTTCTTTTTGAGCTGTATTTTCAGACAGATGGAAAAAAAAAAAATCTGATTTTTATAACTAAAACATCATTTACTGTCCTCCTTCCAAAATTCTGTGACGCAGCTGCAGCTCTGCTGTCCCTCTGGACAGGACACACAATCATCTCCTGGTGGACAGGACACACAATCATCTCAGCCACAGCTGCCCATGGGGCCTCAAGGTGTGAGTGTGATCCTAAAAAACGTTTTTTGGCCTAAAAATCAAAGAGCTACAGAGGTCTCTTCCACATCAACCCCAAAATTCCCATCCCAAAGCGAGCTCTGATCAAGAAGGGGTCATGAAAGTCCAAGTGACATTAACTTGGTGGAGCCAAAAAATGAAAAAATTGGGGATGGATGGATGGATGGATGGATGGACAGGGATGGATGGATGGATGGATGGATGGATGGATGGATGGATGGATGGATGGATGGATGGACAGGGATGGATGGACGGACAGAAGAGCATCACAATTTGGAGNGATGGATGGATGGATGGATGGATGGATGGATGGAGGGATGGATGGACAGGGATGGATGGACGGACAGAAGAGCATCACAATTTGGAGCTGCAGAGGGCACAGACCCATCCTATCCCCCCTTTTCCTTTCCAGCACCAGCAATTTCTCTTTTCCCACCTCTCCGGGCTGCGAGAAGGAAACCCAGCAGAGAAATGCAGCGTGCTGGATAATTTACCATTAAAGCCATGAAGATGAGGAGATAAAACAGGAAACATTAATAACTGAGAGCAGAGCTCCCTTCGCCTGCCTGGGAAGGGCCTGCCCTAAATCAGCCCCGGAGTTTTAACCCTCGTGGCTCTGCTCAGAGCTCCAATTCCCCCCTTCCTCTTCCTCCCGTCTCCGAGCTCTGCTGCGCCCTGTCACCAACGAGCTCCCTGCCCGTGTTTCATGACTTGCATTTAATTAAAAGAGATGGCAAAGGCAGGTATATTTATGGGGGTTTCTAATCCTCACACTCACATTTCCAGTTGCCATGGGTTTCCTCGCAGAGCTGGCTCTTCCTCCCCCCACCCCCAGCACGGAACGTGCTCCGGGATAAAACCCAATAAATTCTGCTCTGTAATTGGCTCTGTGGTTTAGGGGTCCATCTATCCCACTGCTGGGGAAACAGAGGCAGTCAAAAAAATTATTATAAACCCCAGCAAAGCCTGGGGAAGGAGTTCAGAGTGCTCCATCTCCTCTGTGGCTGCTGCTGAGCTGTCACAGGTACGGGTGGGAGGGGAACCCAGCCAGGGGCAATGGGTGCACCCAAAAGGAAGATGATGCCAGAATTTATCCCTCTGTCCATCCCAGAGTTTGCTGTCTTTTTTTGTGAGAGCAGAACAGCCCCAGGGATGAGCAGAGGGCTCTCCCAAGGGAGAGGTGCATGAATGCAATAATTCTCGGGGTTCTAGGGCTGCTCTCAGGCACTGAACAGCCCGGGATGCTCCTCAAATGAGCCGCTTCCACCTCTGACTCCTCTGGAAATGCTGGGAAAAGGTCTCCACATTTTGAGGAATACGGGATTCGGGCTGTTCTTTGTCCTTAGGGAGGGATTTCTCTCACAGCAATGAGCCCCGAGGTGAAGCCAGGCAGAGACAGAGGCTGAAATCCTGAAATATCAGCATTTTGTGTCACATCTGCGCTGGGGACAGCAGGAACTGTCCCTGAGCAATGGCAGCACTCACGGTGGCCCTTCTGCACCAATCTCAACATCCTGAGCTGGGTTCAATGCTGAAAACTTCCATCTCTCAGGGAAACCCTTCTGCACCCACACCCGACAGCAAAACCTCCCTTCACCCCCAATTCCCCCTGAGCCACTGAAACACCCAATCCAGTCACTGCTGAATCAAATAAAACACAGCAGAACACGAGAGAGGGAAAAATCACATTTCCTCTGGGTTATTCGCTTCAGTAAAAGAACAGAAAGGCCCAAGGAGAGAGGAAGGAATTCTCTGACGTTGTCACACACGTGAATGCCCCCAAAACACACGGAATGATGGCCAAAGCTCCTGCACAGCACTGCTCAGTGCTCCTTTTTTATCCTTTCTCCACGATGTTAGCAGGAGTTAACACCCCTGAACTCACAGCTTTCCACATGCTGGGTTTATGTCTCATGTTAATATTATTTAAACATCACTTTATTTTTTTTTCTCTGTGAATTTCATGATAGGTTTCTTATTCCCCTCCATTTTTTTAAAGAATAGATCATTAAGGAAAGCTGACTGTACCCCCAGCCCGTCTCCTGGAGCAGCACTGATGAATAAAAAAAAAAAAACCCCTCACAGGAGACAGTTTTATTCTGTTGATCGGAAGTCTGCCAGCCCAATTTATGATTGGACATAAGATCTCCAAATCTGAATTTATGTGTTGTAGTATAACGACAGGTCAATGAGATTAAAAGTACGTTCATGAGAGAGCTGCGAGGCAATTTGAGTTTCATGGTTCTGTGGTGATTGGGCATTCAGTCTAAGAAAACCTGCTTTAATAAAACACTCCCAGAGCCCGGGAACAATCTGCACATTATTCATTATTGCAGCCTCACCGACACCCCCTCACCATAAAAACAGAGGAAAAGCAGCTCTCCCCCTCCTCCCCGTGCCGATGAAGCCATCAGGGAGATGGTGCCACTGATAACAAATGGGCTGAATTAACAATAGGAACACTTTTCTTCCTTATCATATGGTTCACATAATCAAAACAGGGCAATGGGAGGGGTGAAGAAAAGTCTGAGCTTCTCTGCAATTCTCCCTCTGCAGCTGAAAAATGCACGGAGCAAAGGCAGCAGCTCCTGATCCACTCTCGAGTTCCTGTTTATTGAAGAAACATCACCCTGCAAAGCTTAAAGACGGGGATTAAGTGAGCCTTAGCCCAGGGTCACCTGGACCAGAGCAAACCTGTGGGAATCGGAGCCAGAGATCTCCCAGCTGGACTGGGAGAGGGCCAAACAGCTTCATTTTTCAGGTCTGGGGCTTCCAAATGGGGATTTTCTCTTTGAGATGTTCCATTCTTCATCAATGCTCCTTTTCTAATAAAGATTTTAGCTCCAAACAGATCACAGGATGCAATGGGGTGGTAGGAAAGTGTTCCAGGCTTTGTTTCTGTCTAAACAAAGCAACTCCTCGTGCAAGAACGAGGGTCAAATTCCCCCTGGCCTGAGGATCCACAGCTCCAGCACATCTGGTAATTGCTGAAGGTGCTCAGGACTCTGAATATTGAGCAAAAAACGCTGAAAAACACACGGAATGCAACAGCACAGCCCAAGGACAGAGGAAGGGCGTGAAGAAAGGAGCCTGAGAAGGGACAGGACCAAGAAGAGGCGTTGGGAGCTGCTCTTTGTGCTGCACTTTGACTGTTCCAATCATTGGAGACCCAAATCAGCGCCCTGATTGATGAAATCTCTGATTTATACCAAATCAGAGAGCCCTGTGCACCTACAGAGCTGCTGGAGGAGCCACAAAACGTTTGTGGAGTGGACATTCCTGTCCCATCCTCGTTTAATCCGTTCAGTTTTCAGTTCAGGGCACCGGGCCAGTGCAAAATTCCCGTTGCCTCAGCTTCAGGGGGGGGATTGGCTGCAGAATTCACACAAATAAAAGGAGAAGGGAAAAAAAGCGCCGGCGGCCCCAATCTGATTACAGAGTCATTTATTTGCCGGTTGTTAATAATTTGTGCAATAAAAGATTGCGTGCCTTTCTGAGTTAGTGGGAGTTATTGGCATGAATTTCCCTCCACGCTGGTGTGAGGCTGTGCTTGGAACATAAATTATTAGTTTCTTATCACACTCCTCCTCATTTTTCATGCTGCCACAGCCGGATCACCAGGAGCCAACCCCTCCGTCTCGCTCTTATTTTATGCTGCATGAGCAAAGCAGCAAAGATGGTTTTTCCATCTTTAATTACAGAATTCCCTCCTGCATCCCTCCCTGGTGCTGTCCCCACCTGAGCAGAGCTGTGGCTGTTGGGGACAGGTGGGTCTGGTGAGGTTTTTAGTGAAAAAAACGGGTTTTTAGTGAAAAAAAAATGGGTTTTTAGTGAAAAAAAACATTCTTTGACAACAGCCAGAGTGAGGGAATGGCAGCTCCAGCTCTCTGCCAGCTCCTGTCACCGAGCTGTTTGGAAGAAGTGTGGATCTCAGCGTGAAGATAAAGAGAGGTTGGGATTTAGAGCATCCTTGAACGAGCAGGAGCAAAGTCAGGCCCTACACGAGATGGTTGGAGATTGAGAAGTTTGAGTCCTGCCCATGGAAATGTTTTCTATTCCTAAGCAGGTGAATGATAACAACATTCCCCTATCAATGGGTACTTCCCATTTCCAGAGCCTTTAAAGTTCATCGAGGGAAATACATAAAGAATTAAAACTGATTTAAAAGCCATCAAAGCACCCGTGTTGTTCCTCTTTAATGATGCAGATTGCCTGGTGAAGCACAGCAGTGTGCACAGAAACCACCCCAAAATCCTCAGCCCGTGCCATCTGTCACGGTTCTCTCCATCCCATGGCCCTTCCAGCTGTGCCCCAAAACATCTGCACCAACATCTGCACTGCCAGAGCACATCTGGAGCTGCACAGGAACCTGCCCAGGGCTCTGCAGACCCAAAGAATGAACAGGAGGTGCAGTTTTGCCTTTTCTTGGTATAAACACCCACCACCCTCTCCATGCAGCCCTGCAGCCACATGGTTATGGTCAAAACCCACTCCCTTCACAACCCAGGGACCCAAAAATCACACGAAATTTACTGTCAGTCCTTGGGATAGGCAAATTTCTATCCTTGGAGAGAAAAATACTGAAAAAAAAGAAAAATTAACTGAAATCTTAGGCTTTCATCAGGCCCCAGAGGAAACATTTGATGCATTAGAGGACAGTCCCCAAGCGCTCCAACGAGCACATCTTCACTCTTGCTGGGATCCAACAGTTTCCAGATATTTATCGCTGCTTTTTCCACTTCCCCAGAGAACTCCCTTTATCACAAACTATTCCACATTTGTTTTGCTGCCATCAACACCTGCCAGGGCCACGCTTTCTGCAGAATAAGCTGGAATTGTGCCAGGGGCAGGATTTGTCAAGCAGGGTCTCCACGATGCCTCTCGAGGTGCCTCTACACCCTCCCAATTCTTCAAATATTTGATATTTGACTGCGTTATTTCTGCAAGGGGAATTTTTCCCCCATTTTTCTCGCCCTTCCCAGCAATTTTCAATTTTGGGTGCTTCAATTTAGGCCCTGACACCACCTCATTTGCTGAGCACCCATAGCTCTCGTGGAAAAAGAGCAATAATTATGAGAGCATCCAGCACCTCATCCCTCCTGACTCCCTTCCCACTTTCACATTTCACTAATCCCAAATCTGCATCTCCCCTTTAATCACCAAACTAATGCAAGATTTATCTCCAAACCCGGTACAACCCACACTCCCAGTTCTTCCGGAAGCTACACTCTGCTGTCAACAATTATGCCCAAAAAATTAAACACGAGATGGGAGTTTCTGATATGCAGCAATGCCCTGAGCCACCTTCCCTGAACTTTTCACCAAGCAACACCCCAGCAGGAAACAGCTTCTTTCATTTTTCTCCTTGGGACCTGCATAGTTTGAACATTCCCAGCAATATCATGGAAGAATAGCACACATTCTTGGGCTGTGAATTATTGCACGTACAGATAAAAATTTACACAGCTCAGTTTTTAACTGACCGCCGAAAAGGTCCATAAAGCAGGAAAACTGAACCTTCCAACTAAATACGTTCATGCATTGCCCTTCCTGCAGACCTGGCACCGCCTGGGGTAAAGGCTCTCTTTAATCCATGCTACAGATGCCTAAAATTTCCAGGTGTGTCTTTGGTACGGTGTGGGAATCCACGGGGAGACAAAACAATACCGTATTGTACTTCCCGTGTAGGGCTCGGCAGCACAGGGACTTTGTGAGTAATCCGATTATCTCCTCTCTGAAATCAAAATAGCAAGGGAGAGAGGTTTTTTTTCCCCTAATCCTAGCGCCATCTCTGGGAACGCTTCATCGTGCAGGATTACTTTCACAATGGGGATGGGAATTAGGGCAGGGTTTTCCTGCTTCCCGCCGGGATCTCCGGTATGAGCAGCAGCGGGGGCTCTCCCCCCGTGTTTCACCCGGCTCGGGCAGCTTCCCGGAGGCATTGCGGAGTTATTCCCGGGGCTATTCCCGGAGTTGTTCCCGGGGCTATTCCCGGAGTTATTCCCGGAGGCATTATTCCCGGGGCTATTCCCGGAGTTGTTCCCGGGGCTATTCCCGGAGTTATTCCCGGAGTTATTCCCGGGGCCATCCCGGAGTTATTCCCGGACCCATCCCGGAGCCATTCCCGGGACCATCCCAGACCCATCCCGGACCCATCCCGACCCATCCCGAACCATCCCGGGACCATCCCAGACCATCCCGGAGCCATTCCCGGTGCCATCCCGGACACCATCCCGTGCCATCCATTCCCGGAAGCCATTCCCGGGACCATTCCGGCTTGCCATCCCGGAGCCATTCCCGGAGTTATTCCCGGAGTTATTCCCGGGGCCATCCCGGAGCCATCCCGGGGCAATCCCCCGGAGTGGCTCGGGATGGCTCAGCCCCGGGGGCTCTGCCGGGGGCCGGTCCGGGCTGGCGCCGCTCGGTCCCCCCGGGGCTCTGCCGCCGCCGCCGCGGTCGGAGCGGCCCCGCTGGCGGAGCAGAGACGCCGCAGAGCCGCCGACACGTTCCAATTACCGCGGCGGCCCCGGCGCTGCTCCCCCGGGGCTGCGGGCGCGTCCCGCCCGCTCCGACCCGATCCGCTCCGATCCGAGCGCCGACCCCGCCATCCCCGGCGGCACAGAGGGGCGAGGGGGGGACAGAGGGGGTGGAAAAACAGAGCCGTGACAGAAACAGAGCCGTGCCAGAAACAGAGCCGTGCCAGAGCCAAAAACAGAGCCGTGCCAGAGCCAAAAACAGAGCCGTGCCAAAAACAGAGCCGTGCAGCAGAACCAGAGCCGTGCCAGAGCCAGAAACAGAGCCGTGCCAAGCAAAAACAGAGCCGTGCCAAAAACAGAGCCGTGCAGCCAGAGAACAGAGCCGTGCCAGAGCCAGAAACAGAGCCGTGCCAGAAACAGAGCCGTGCCAGAGCCAGAGCCGTGCCAGAAACCAGAAAACAGAACCGTGCCAAAAACAGAGCCGTGCCAGAACCAGAAACAGAGCCGTGCCAGAAACAGAGCTGTGCCAGAAACAGAGCAGTGCCAGAGCCAGAACCGTGACAGAAACAGAGCCGTGCCAGAGCCAGAAACAGAGCCGTGTCAAAAACAGAGCCCTGACAGAACCAGGAACCTGCCGGAACCAGAAACCTGCCAAAAAACAGAGCCGTGCCAGAACCAGAGCCCCGCCAAAAACCTGCCTTTCCAAAACCCTGCCCCCCCAAAAACCTGTCCTGCCAAAAACCTGCACACCCCCAAGCTCGGCACACCCCATGACAGCACCGGGGGCTGCAGGGAAATGGGAACCGGGCAAAGGCTGTGGGTACCGAACCCTCCCGGGCTGGAGCACGGTGCACACTGGGCTCAGATAGGGCAGTGCACCATTGGGAGCATTTCTCTTATCGATATTGGTGATTTTCTGAATGTTTTTAGCAATGAACAGCTTCCATCCTGAGCTTTTGAGCCCTGGACACGCAGTCACAGGTGCTTGGAAAAGCCTTCTGAATTATCCAGGGATGTGTTTGGGGAATCTCTGCTCCCTTTGAGTAGCAAAGATTCTCTCTCCAGGCAATGATGGTGTGGGAAAAGGATGAAATCTCTATCAGAGTCCCATCCCTGGCAGCTGATTCTCCACACCACAGAGACAGGCCTTGGCACCAAGCACATGTTCTGTGATTCAAATTTTCCCCTGTTTGTGCCTGGAAAGGATGAACTCTCAGCTCTCGGACAGATCTGTTCCTCCCAGTCCTCACTGCTCCCCAAAAGTGACAAAGAGCTCCCATCCTTGGTGTCCTCTCCTTGGCAAAGAGTGATCCCCACTGTGCAGGAGAAGGGATTGGGACAAGCGCCTCATCCTCCTGTCCCTCACTTTGGGATCAGTTATTTCCTGGGAAAACAGGGAAGCTGTTTTCCCCTCTGTGGTTCCTTTTCCCCTCTGTGGTTCCTTTTCCCCTTTGTAGTTCCTTTTCCTCTCTGCAGGTTCCTTTTCCCCTCTGCAGGTTCCTTTTCCCCTCTATGGTTCCTTTTCCCTTCTGTGGTTCCTTTTCCCCTCTGTGGTTCCTTTTCCTCTCTGTCAGCATTTCCCATAATCAGCAGCTCTGATGCAATCCCACAAAAACCAACCAGTTAAAAAACTCCTTTAGGACTGGGAGCGTGTTTTAATCACCACCTTGTCCGACCTGACAGCTTTCCTTCCTTCTGCCTTCATTTCCAAACTGTTAAAAATACTTCCTATGCAAGAGGAAGGGTTTTTTTGTATTTCAACGAGACAGTTAAAAATCTCCCTCATTTATCATCGTGGTCCCACTCTCAGTTTTGCCTTCCTGGAAATCATTTTGGGACGGGGAAAACAGATTATGTCACGAGCCATGGCATTTCAGTGAAATGTCATCACTTCTCATCACCAAACAATGGGGTTTTGCACCCCACATCATCAAGTCAGAAATGAGGAAAAGAATTTTTTTTCCTCTCTGGAGTTTGCATTGCATCAAAAATGAGGCATGGCATCTATCAACAAAATATCTGAGCCAGCTGGGCTTAACACTGATCCAACAATGGGACAAAACTTCAGAATGAAGCTGATTTTCAAAAATGGACACTTTTTTTTTGGGAGAAACATGCAGAACTCAGCTTTTTCGCTGTAAAACCCCGTGGTTTAGCACAAACCATCAGTGAATTCTCTGTCCCTCGCTGCTGTCCTGCCCTCCTTTATCCCATTGATGAGGAGCCCTCACAAAGCTCTGCTCTCAGTGTGAAAAAGAGAATTAATTTGCTGCTGGAGCTGCCAAGAGCTTTTTCTGCACAGCCCATCCTCCTCCTCACAAGAGGAGAATTCCCACACCTGGAATGGAAACAGGAGAGTGGAGCTGGGGTTAAAAATCAGACTCAGAAAGGACACAGAGAGGATGCTCCATCCCCATCCTGCTCACAAAGAGGGAGAGAAGCAGTGCAGGGAGAGAGGAAGGGGACGGGGGAGCAAATAAATAAGGACAATGCACAATTTATGAAGACAAGGAGGTAGTAAGTGCTACTCACCCGGAGTGTAAATTGGTATTGATGTCACAGCACAGCCCAGCCAAAAAAAAATAACGATGATGATAATTTAGGGCTTGCACTATATCTCACTCAAGGCACAGTCCTACCCAACAGCAACCCTCACCCTGCCACTTTCCTCCCCTTCCCTATTCATTGGTGCCCTCCTAAATCAAATACACTCGATGCTGATTTGATTATATTTCCTTATTTTATTTACCATCCATCTCTCACTCCTCTCCGTGGTGTCTCAGGGATGTTCTGGCAGTGCCAGAGGATCCAACCTGGTCTGAGGACAATCAGGAGCATTCCTGCATCCTTCCCACCCTCATCTGTCACGTTTTAATCTCTCCTTTTTTTTATGCCTGAGCTCCTGGCTCCCCTCTCCTGCCTCCCCGGTTTATGGGCCTGACTTACTTCCCTCCTGTAACATTTTACTGCTCCGTTATGGGCCCTCGGGGGCCTCATTTACACAAGTGCTGCTTTTGCTATAGTTAAGCCTAATTCACTGGTTACAGTTTGCTCTCACTCACTTTCCCAGGCTCCTCTCTCCTGCACGGAGGCAGAGGGTTTTTCTGAGGACAGAAGATGTTAATATTATTATTTTCGTGAGTATTAATCCCCCTTTAGGTGTTTCAAAGCTTGAATTAAAGCTTCCCCCTTCACATTTTCTGCCTGTGTCTCCTGGGTGTTCCTGTGCTGAGTGACCTCGAGAAGGAACCTGAATCTGGAATTTTCTCTCAGCATCCATCTGATGTTCCATGGGAACAGCAGATCATTCCTGGAAAAGCCCTGGGAGCCAGGAGTGTCCAGCTGACAGGATTCTGCCCCTCCAATCTCTGTGTGTGTGCTCTTCCAGGTTTTTTATTTAGATTTATTTTCACTTTGTCATTAGGGAATGAAACCTTTTCCCTGTCATTTACATTCAGTTTTATCCAAAAGCTCTGTGTGGGTTCTCAGAGCTCTAAAACACGCAGGTACAGGCACAGGTAAGCACACCCAGACCGTGTAAATGGGAGTGGGCAAATGATCCATTCCAATAAATCTCCCTGAGCACGGCTCCTTTTCCAGCGCTGCTTCCTTGGAGCTCCAGCTGTGATTTATTTTGTTTATGGACCACTTTTCCTATCAAAGCACAGCACAATCGATGTCCTGCTCTGCACTGGCTGAGCCCAAAGTGGCAGAGGACACCCAGAGCCACCCAGGCCAGGCCAGGGCTGTCCTTTGGTCCCAAATTTTGCACAGATCACTGATCTGTCCATGTCCCACGAGCCTTCAGCTGCCCAAAAATGCGAAAAGAAGTCCCTTAAAACCTCCCACATGCCAGGACCCAACCCCTGTTAAACTCTCTGAACCACTCAGCATCAATTTAACCCCAAACAGCCCCATCCCAGCACCAATTACCTGAGAAAAAACCCCATGAATTTGTAAATAAAGCTGCCTTCTGCCATTCTCTGCCATTTTACAGGATCCAAAGCTTATTGCCAGTGTTTATTATAGATTTCCCAACCTATTGCAAGAGATAAAGAGGTGTTTGTAGCTTCCCCCTGTTTTCTCTGGTAGATAAAGTGTGGCACAGAGAAATTAAATGAGCTGCCCCGGGTCATAAAATGAACAGTTTGGGAGCTTCTCATTGCTGTGTTCCTGAAAAAAAAACCCTGCAGGGGTTGGGCACATGGTGCCAAATGATTCTCCAAAACTGCCAATATTGGCACAGCTCCGTTCCTACAGAAACCAGAATGATGTGAACAAAATCAGAGCAGTTGTTATTTTACACGGCAACCAAAAAATCTAAACCCACAAATGAAAAGCCACTCAGGAGAATTTAGAGGACACAGCAGAGCAAGAGCTCGGGGTGCTGAGGGTTTCTGACTGCAGTGAGATTGCACAGAAATCCCTCAGTTCCATGTTATTTGGGGATTTTTAGGTTTTTTTTTATGAAATTATCTTCTTTGGCAGCAAAAGCCAAAAGAGCCCTCAGACCTGGGTCCAGCTGGTGCAGGCAGGAGAGAAAGAACCCAGCAGGAATTCCTGCAGAGCTGCCGTGTCTCAGGCCACAGAAACCACCCCGAATGGATTCAACAGTTCAAAATGATGTTATTGCTTCTGTTCAGTGGGAAATGCTCCAGCTCCAATTCCTCAAAGCCTGTCAGGGGCTCTGCTGGCAGCTCCCTGCATGATCTGGGGGCTCAGATCCCATCAATGAGCACAATATTAATTAAAAGCAGGTCCTGCCATCCAGCCAGGAGCTGCTGCAGATGGATAAATCCTTTGTAGCTAGCCAGCTCCATACTCAGCACCCAAAGCTGAATATTTCCACACATTCCCATGGAAAAAAATGGAATCTATTCCACCATTCCATAAATACTACAGGACTACTCCATACTCAGCACCCAAAGCTGAATATTTCCACAAATTCCCATGGAAAATGTGGGATATATTCCACCATTCCATAAATACTACAGGATTACTCCACACTCAGCACCCAAAGCTGAATATTTCTACACATTCCCATGGAAAAAATTGGGATCTATTCCACCATTCCATAAATACTACAGGATTACTCCACACTCAGCACCCAGAGCTGAATATTTCCACACGTTCCCATGGAAAAAGTGGGATCTATTCCACCATTCCATAAATACTACAGGATTGCACAAGACTGTGGGGACTGGGATGGGTAAAAGTGACTTTCCCTCCCCTGGGGGAGCTCAGCTCACCGACTCCAACAGACCTATTTATGTGAGCAATAATTACTTCTCTGAATAAGGGATTAAATCTCCAGCTATTAGAGTCGAAAGTAAAAGCCCAAACGACAGACACTAATCTCTTCAGGGTATAAAAGTAGTTTTTTAGAAGGCACATTAACTGTCTGTGTGGCATTATCCCAGTTCCCATTTGGTGCTTGTAGGGCGCTGTGTCCTGCCAGACCCCACAGGGACAGTGGGGCACGTCCCAAATCTGCTTTTCTGGCAGCATTTCCCAATTCCTTCCCTTCCCATCTTCGTGGAGAGAAGGTGGGAGAGCAGTGGATCCCTGGATGTGTTTTTGCAGTGGAAATGTGAAATTCTTCATTTTCTGAAACTCTTCTTATTCTGAAACTCTTCTTTTTCTGAAATTCTTCATTTTCTGAAACTCTTCATATTCTGGAACTCTTCATTTTCCAAAACTCTTCATTTTCTGAAACTCTTCATTTTCCGAAACTCTTCATTTTCTGAGCTGGATCTTTTGGGATGGTTCTGAGTGTGCCCAGGTTTGAGGGAGCTGTGACTGTGGAGGCACCGAGTGTTCCAAAGACACTGGAGATGACATCCTGTGAGGTTTTTCAGGGTGCAGATGTGGCTGTGTGCACTCCGAGGTGGTGAAAAAGCCCTTTCTGCAATCTCAGGAATCTTTTCTGTCACCCCACACGCTTGGAGAGGAAAGGATTTGATGTTCCAGCATTGCATTTGCAAAAACTCTGAATCCCGAGTGAGAAAGTGTTGCAAACCTCGCTTCTTTTCGATCCCAGAGAGCATCAGCAATGCAGAGCAGCTTCGCTTTGCAAGTTCCTTGTGCTCCAGGCAGGCGTTTCCACCCCCTGTGTTCAGTGAATTTGGAATAATAAAAGGAAAAATTAAATAAAATTTGCACCTGAGGGGCAGGTGCTGAAGAGCAGTGAGTGAATGGGAAAATGGACAAAGAATTGATGAAGGGCACTCCAGTGTTTCTTGCAGAGGACCCTGACCCCCAAATGTGGCCATTTCCCCCACAAAACTGGGAATTGATACACTCCAAATGGTTCAAAGCCATTTTGTTCTGGATTCTCCATGTGTGATTCCATTCCTGAATTGT
>VKON01000159.1:1063614-1079283 GCA_009741485.1 Malurus cyaneus samueli | reverse complement strand
AGGCAGAATTGAGCATTGATGTTTCTCCATCCCAACCTGCAAATTATGACTCTCACACCGTGCCTCTGATTTTTTAATGCTCAGATTTTCCCCTCCTTTGCTCCCCTCTGCTGATGCAGACAGGGATTCAGGAGAGCTGACTGGTTTTACCACTAATTAAAATATTTCTGATTGCCTATTAAAAACCCCTCTCTGCTGCTGGGAACACCACAACACTCCAAACTCGGCGATTGCTCCCAAATTACAGGTTTGGGTGAGAACTCAGCTTCACTCGAGGATGTTTCACACCGCAATGATCTGAAAAGAGTTGGGTTTGAGAGTGATCAGTGCTCTTCATTTACCCACTCATTCTCATTTTCATTTTGTATCTGGCTCTGCAGGCTGTGTCGGGCATTTCTGAGTCAAATTCCTGTTCCTGCTCACACTTTTTCCTCTGGGGCAGTGAATATTTCCTGAAGGAGCCATTTCACCGCCTTTCCCCTTCCAGTGATGTCAAAAATCAAAACATTTCTGTGAATTCTTTCAGAAAAACGCTCACTCTGAATTGATCATTTCACAATCCAGAGCTTCCAAGAGCCCAGCTTTGTATCACCAGCAAAAAAAAAATAATTAATTTTGCATTTTAACTGACCACGGGAGCAAAAATTTACATATGCAGGAGAGGCAAAAGAGTTAATAAATACAGTATAATAATACAGTATAATAATAAATACAATATAATAATACAGTAAGGAATTCTTTACCTTTATGCTTTTTCTGTTCTAGTGCCTTTGGATCCATCATCTCTGGTCATTCCTAAAGAATTGCTGATGCTTCCCACATTCATTATCCAACATTTTGGGGATTTACAGCTGGAAAAATGGAACACAGAGAAAAACACATCAGGACTAAGTATTCAGACCAGAGAACGGGGGATAAACCCCACCAGTCCTCAGTAAACAGAGAATAAATTAAACAAAAAGAGGGCAGGGAGAGAGAAAAGAAGCAAAAAAAAGGAAAAATCTGAGATTAATTTTGGTCCCTGTAAAGGAGCAGCTTTAGGAGCACTCAAGTTCCATCCGTGTCAGGAATGAGCTGCACCTTCTCCTCACTGTTGGTGTTTTTCATTCTGGAGAAGTTTAAAAAGAAAAAAAAAACAAAATAAAATCTCCTCTTGCATTCTCAAGGAATGGGACCCAGACAAACTGCTGCAGGGAAGGAAGGCTTTTGGATTCTGCGTTTTATTTTATGAGGTGTAAGTGAGTTATTTTGATTATCTTGGCAAGAAGGGGGAAGAAAAAGCCTCATGGCAGCAGCTCTGTCCCCTGTGTGCCCACATGTGCACTCCCAACCTTCACTGGGACACAGAAAATCCTCTTTTTTTTTAATATTTTATTTTAAATCAAACCATGAAGGCAGGGAAAGGAAGAGGAGAAAAAAAAATAAATAAAAAGTGCAAATCCTCCCCCTGTTTTTTCCTGCCCAGTTTGGGGCACTCCCCTCGGGGGTTTGGCACGAATGAATGAATGAATGAATGAATGAATGAATGAATGAATGAATGAATGAATGACTGGCATTCTTTCCAAGCTGCCCTGGAGCTCGGGGTGTGTGGTGGAAATGGGAATGAAATGGGAATGAAATGGGAATGAAATGGGGGCAGAATCCATCAGCCACAGCCCTGGGGAAATCAGAGCTGGTGCCAGGGGCTCCTGGAGCTCCTGGGATTTATTTTCCCACTCTCACTGGAGCTCTGTGCCCACCCTGAGCCCTCCACTCTGCTCAGCACATTCCTCACCCACAGAGGAGATGGGAGCTCTGCCATCCTGGCACTGCCAGCAGAGTTCAGGGAGTTTAAAACTTTCATTTCTGCAAAGATCTCCAAGATCGGCCTCGCTGCCTGCACTGGGGAATTCTGTGTGCATGAACATATCGATATCAGAGGCTGATCCCAATGGGAACGGATTGAAATGGATGGAAAAAATCAGAGGAAAAGAGCTTTGCCAAACTGAATGCCAGAACACCAAACACAGGAAAAATGGTGCTTTCACTTCCCGTCCAAAGGACATCCACAGCAAGGGCAGATGGAAACTGTGCTGCTGCTCATTTTATTCCATTTTCTGTGTTATTTCAGAAGCTGTTTGTGTTCTCAAGACTGCTCTTACTTCAGGAATCACCTGATGTGCAGATCTCACACCGACAGCATCTCTTTCCTTTCCCTGACAGGGAAGCAGAACAGAATGGAACTATTTCCTCACAGTGAAACCAGTATCTAAAAACTCTCAGGTTGGAGTTTATCAGCATCTGATCTGCCTTCCCTCCTGGCACCACTGGGGCAGCTCAGATGGCTCTGAGACCCTGCAGAGAGCCAAAATACGGGGCACCACCACTCCCTGCCCTGCCAGAGATCCTGTTCTGGATACAGCACAAAACCTGAGCCTGGAACTATGGAAAAGCACAGCTCAGGGAGAGGAATTGATCCCAAAGAAGCTCCCACAAGGTCCCAAATTGACGTGGGTGTGAAACAGGGCCCTGGGCTGGATGGTGAGCACATGGGGCAGGGTGTGCAGCACATGGGCAGGGTGTGCAGCACATGGGACAGGGTGTGCAGCACATGGGACAGGGTGTTCAGCACATGGGGCAGGGTGTGCAGCACATGGGACAGGGTGTGTAGCAAGCACATGGGACAGGGTGTGCAGCACATGGGACAGGGTGTGGGTGTTCAGCACATGGGACAGGGTGTGCAGCACATGGGGCAGGGTGTGTTCAGCACATGGGACAGGGTGTGTGCAGCACATGGGACAGGGTGTGCAGCACATGGGACAGGGTGTGCAGCACATGGGACAGGATGTGTTCAGCACATGGGAACTTGGGATGAAATCCTCTCCCTCCCCGGGGCGTGGAATCGATCCCACACAAACAGAGCTGCAGATGGGCTCAGCCCTGCAGCCAAAGCTGTGTCAGAAATGTGAGACATCGCCACCAGTGAAGTTCAAACAGCCCCAAATCTCCTCTGTCAGCGCTGAGGAAACTCCCCCACCCTCCTTTCCTTTTTCTTTATTGCCTTCCTTGTTTTTTTTTTTTCTTTTTTTTGGTTTTGGTTTTTTTGTTGTTTTTTTTTGTTTTTTGGGGTTTTTTATTATTATTATTTTTTTTAAAATTCTGTTTTTGTGTTTTATTTTTTCTCTTTGGGTTGGTTTTTTTTTTTGGCAGAGGAGGACTGATGGAGACACAATCAGTGCTTTTGACGGCTTTGCTGAGGGATGGAGATCCTGCTCCAGATTCCAGATCCCATCTGGAGAGGTTTTTAGGTTCATCCCCATCTGGAGGGGTTTTTGGGTTCATCCCCATGTCCCTCACATTGCTCTCTCCTCTCACGAGCTCTCTGGTGCCATGAGGTTGGGAATTTTGGAGGTTCAGCCTTTGGAGAGCCCCATTTTCACCAGCGCAGAAATCTCAGCTGAACATAACTGAGGAGCCCTCTCACTTTTCTCAGTTTTTTTTTTCTTTAATAAACGGCAGGGATCAAAATAAATCAGGGAGAATCCAGAGTATACGGACATGCAACAGTTCCCTGAGTATTCAGAAAGAAAAAAAAAAGGGAATTAATCAGATCAGCAAGCAACTATGAATCTGAAGGAAATACAACCACAATAAAACTCCTGAGCATAAAATTCTGATAAACTTCTGATGCAGCACGGAGCTGAATCATTGGAGATTTTGAAAAGCACGTGTGTGTGTTTTGAGACGTTTTTATTCTTTCGGGCAGGAATTTTGAGATAAAAAGTAATAAGCTAATTAAAATGTAGCCAAGCGTGGCTTTGAGTAATAAGATGAGAGTGTGGACGTTAAAAAAGGACGTTAAAAAATCCAAACAAACATATATTAAACTCTTTCCTCTAGTTCAGGGTGTGCAGTGTGTGTGAATGCTGGTGATGTCAATGTGAACATATAATTTCTTAAATTCTGGGATATTCCATTCATTCAAGGTCAGGCAGGACTGATCACCCCACAAATTTTGTTGATTTTTGGGGGTGCCTGGATGGAGCAGCTCTGTCCATCTTCAGCTGCAGCTTTTGGGCAATGAGCAGAGATGAACCAGGGCAGGGCTGGGGCTCTGCTGGAACTTTGTGTTCTCTCCCTGCAGCTCCAGATCCTGGAATAAAGGATGGGAATGCCAAAAGCATTAAGGGAATTACCGGGGCTGATTTCCACTCGGAGCCAGGAGCAGACAGTTTTCTGCAGCAGATTTTGGAGGAGTTCACATCATCCCTGGTGCTGCTGCTGCTGCAGGGTGGGGACACCCAGAGCTCCCCACGCTCACTCTGCTGACACCCAAGGTGGTTTTTTTCCATTTTCTGCTGAGAAAAACCGGGCTGTGACCTCCTTCTTCTTCCTCCTCCTCCTCTTTTATCCTTTCTGCCACCCTGACCCAGGGCAGGCTCTGACAGATCCCCCCTTTGCCCCCTGCTCACCCATCCTGGGGCAGGCAGTGCCTGGGACCCTCTGCTCTGTCCTCTGTCTGGGTATCCTGTTTATTCCAGTAAATATTCCAGTAAATATTCCAGTTTATTCCAGTAAATATTCCAGTTTATTCCAGTAAATATTCCAGTAAATATTCCAGTATATTCCAGTAATATTCCAGTATATTCCAGTATATTCCAGTATATTCCAGTAAATATTCCAGTTTATTCCAGTAAATATTCCAGTAAATATTCCAGTATATTCCAGTAAATATTCCAGTTTATTCCAGTAAACATTCCAGTAAATATTCCAGTTTATTCCAGTAAATATTCCAGTAAATATTCCAGTTTTTTCCAGTAAATATTCCAGATTATTCCAGTAACACCCGGGAGCAGGAGCTGATTTCCATAGAACTGGGGTAGCTCAGATGTGCTGAAGGTGTGATCACTGTGATGTCACTGTCCCCTCTGAGCTGATATCTCTGTTTGTGGGATGGAGCCCAAGGAATTGCAGTTTTTGCTGCTCCTCCTGCTGCAGCCCTGCCCAGCATCCAGCAAGGGGAGCTGAGCACCTGCTCCCTCAGCTTTCCTGGCTCAAGCTGGCCCCAGGTACAGGCGGCTGCTTTGCTCAGCTCCCAGCTCTGCTGCCTTGGGTGGGCTGGGAGGTGATGGAGACCCTCCCTGGGAGCCTGAACCAAAAAAACCTGCCCCATGTGTCTGAAAACCGCATCGCTCACACCCTGTCCCATGTGCTGCACCACTCCTGTCCCATGCGCTCAACACCCTGTCCCATGTGCTGCACACCCTGTCCCATGTGCTGAACACACCTGTCCCATGTGCTGCACACCCTGTCGCCATGTGCTGCACACCCTGCCCATGTGCTGCACACCCTGTCCCATGTGCTGCACACCCTGTCCACATGTGCTGACACCCTGTCCCATGTGCTGCACCACTCTGTCCCATGTGCTGCACCACCCTGTCCCATGTGCTGCAACACCCTGTCCCATGTGCTGCACACCCTGTCCCATGTGCTGACACACCCTGTCCCATGTGCTGCACACACCCTGTCCCATGTGCTGCACACCCTGTCCCATGTGCTGCACACCCTGTCCCATGTGCTGCACACCCTGTCCCATGTGCTGGAACACCTGTCCCATGTGCTGCACCACCTCTGTCCCATGTGCTGAAACACCCTGCCCATGTGCTGAACACACCCTGTCCCATGTGCTGCACTCAACACCTGTCCCATGTGCTGAACACACCCTGTCCCATGTGCTGAACACCCTGTCCCATGTGCTGAACACCCTGTCCCATGTGCTGAACACACCCTGCCCATGTGCTCAACACCCTGTCCCATGTGCTTGCACACCCGTCCCATGTGCTGACACACACCCTGTCCCATGTGCTGAACACCCTGTCCCATGTGCTGCACACCCTGCCATGTGCTAACCCCCCTGTGCCACACCCTGTCCCATTGCTGCACACCCTGTCCCATGTGCTGAACACCCTGTCCCATGTTGCTGACACACCCTGTCCCATGTGCTGCACATCCTGTCCCATGTGCTGCACACCTGCCCATGTGGCTACACCCTGTCCCATGTGCTGCACACCTGTCCCATGTGCTGCACCCTGTCCCATGTGCTGCACAGCCCTGTCCCATGTGCTGAACACACCTGTCCATGTGCTAACACCCTGTCCCATGTGCTGCACACACACCTGTCCCATGTGCTGACACCCTGCCCATGTGCTAGACACACCTGTCCCATGTGCTGCACACCTGTCCCATGTGCTGCACACCCTGTCCCATGTGCTGACAACCTGTCCCATGTGCTGCGACCTCTGTCCCATTCTGCTGCACACACCTGTCCCATGTGCTGCACACCTGTCCCATTGTGCTGCACACCTGTCCCATGTGCTGACACACCCTGTCCCATGTGCTGCACCCCTGTCCCCATGTGCTGCACCACCTGTCCCATGTGCTGCACATCCCTGTCCCATGTGCTGAACACCTGTCCCATGTGCGTGAAACACCTGTCCCATGTGCTGCACACCTGTCCCATGTGCTGCACACCTGCCCATGTGCTGCACACCTGTCCCATGTGCCTGAACCAACTCTCCCTGTCCCATGTGACTGCACACCCTGCCCCATGTGCTGCACACCCTGTCCATTGTGTGAACACACCCTGCCCATGTGCTGCACACCCTGTCCCATGTGCTGCACACCCTGTCCCATGTTGCTGCACACCCTGTCCCATGTCTGAACCTCCCATGTGCTGACACCCTGTCCCATGTGCTGACACCTGTCCCATGTGCTACACACCCTGCCCCATGTGCTGAACACCCTGTCCCATGTGCTGCACACCTGCCCATGTGCTGCCAACACCTGCCCCATGTGCTGAACACACCCTGTCCCATGTGCTGCACACCCTGTCCCATGTGCTGCACCTGTCCCATGTGCTGCACACCCTGTCCATTGCTGCATCGCTGCCCCATCCTGAACACCCTGTCCCATTGTGCTACACCCGTCCCATGTGCTGGAACACCTGACCCATGTGCTGCACACCCTGCCCATGTAGCTGAACACACCCTGTCCCATGTGCTGCACACCCTGTCCCATGTGCTTGACACACCCTGTCCCATGTGCTGACACACCCTGTCCCATTGCTGACACACCCTGTCCATGTGCTGCACACCCTGTCCCATGTGCTTGCACAGCGCCCTGTCCATGTGCTGCACACCCTGCCCATGTGCTGCACACCCTGTCCCATGTGCTGCACAACCCTGTCCCATGTGCTGCACACCCGCTTCCATGTGCTGAACAACCCTGTCCCATGTGCTGCACACCCTGCCCCATGTGGCTGCACACCCTGTCCCATTGCTGACACCCTGTCCCATGTGTGCACACCCTGTCCCATGTGCTGCCACCACCCTGTCCCATGTGCTGACACACCTGTTCCCATGTGTCGTCCCACTCGCTCGCCACACCCTGCCCCATGTGCTGAACACACCCTGTCCCATGTGCTGAACACACCCTGTCCCATGTTGCTGCACACCCTGCCAGTGCTGCACCCTGTCCCATGTGCTGCACACCCTGTCCCATGTGCTGAACACACCCTGTCCCATGTGCTGCACACCCTGTCCATGTGCCGCAACACCCTCCCACCTGCTGCCCGTGCTGAACACACCCGTCCCATTGTGCTGAACACACCCTGTCCCATGTGCTGCACACCCTTGTCCCATGTGCTGCACACCCTGTCCCACCTGCCTGCTGAACTACCATGTAAACCGTCCCAGGCTGCACACCTCCATGCTGCTGAACACCTGCCATGTGCTGCACACCCTGTTCCCATGTGCTGCACACCCTGTCCCATGTGCTGACACACACCTGCCCATGTGCTGACAACACCCTCCCATGTGCTGAACACACCCTGTCCCATGTGCTGCACACCCTGTCCATGTGCTGCACTGCACTCACCCTGTCCCATGTGCTGAACACACCCTGCCCATGTGCTGCACAACCCTGCCCATGTGCTTGACACACCCTGCCCATGTGCTGCACACCCTGTCCATGTGCTGCACCCCTGCCCATGTGCTGCACACCCTGTCCCCATGTGCTGCACCACCTGTCCCATGTGCTGAACACACCCTGGTCCCATGTGCTGACAAACACCCTGTCCCATGTGCTGCACACCCTGTCCATGTGCTGCACACCCTGTCCCATGTGCTGAAACACCCTGTCCCATGTGCCTGAACACCCTGTCCATGTGCTCAAACACCCTGTCCATGTGCTGATCCCTGCCCCATTGCTCAACACCCTGTCCCATGTGCTGAAACCTGTCCCATGTGTAACACACCTGTTCCCATGTGCTGCACACTCCTTCCATGTGCTGCACACCCTGTCCCATGCTGCACACCTGTCCCGTGTGCTGAAACACCCTGCCCATGTTCTAGACACCCTGCCCCATGTGCTGCACACCCTGCCCCATGCTGCTGCACACCCTGTCCCATGTGCTGACACCTGTCAATGTGCTGAACCACACCTGTCCCATGTGTTGCACACCCGTCCTCCTGTGCTGCACACCTGTCCCATGTGCTGACAACACCTGTCCATGTGCTGCACACCCTGGGTCCCATGTGTGAACACCCTGCCCCATGTTGCTGCACACCCGCCCCATGTGCTTGCACACCCTGTCCCATGTGCTGCACGCCCTGTCCCATGTGCTGCACAACCCTGTCCCATGTGCTGCACACCCTGTCCCATGTGCTGAACAAACACCCCTGTCCCATGTGTGCACACCCTGTCCCATGTGCTGAACACCACCTGCCCATGTGCTCACACCCTGCCCCAGTGCTGCTCAACACCCTTGCCCATGTGCTGAACAACACACCCTGTCCCATGTGCTGCACACCTGCCCCATCGCTTCGAACACACCTGTCCCATGTGCTAAACACCTGTCACCATTGTGCTGCAACACCTGTCCCATGTGCTGACAACCCTGCCCCATGGCTCACACCCTGTCCCATTGTGCCTGACAAACCACCCTGTCCCATTGCTGCACACCCTGCGCCCCACCCCGGCCGGGAGCGAGGGCTGGGCCATAATTCCATCCTCATTTTGGAGAATTCGGTGCCAGCTGCACCCAAAGGACCTCAATTCCATCCTCATTTTGGAGAATTTGGCACCAGCTGCACCCAAAGGACCTCAATTCCATCCTCATTTTGGAGAATTTGGCACCAGCTGCACCCAAAGGACCTCATCCCAAACTGGACCCCAGTGCCCAAACCCTCCAGGGACACTGCAAAGATGGAATTCAGCACTGGGAACATTGGCCACGATATCAAGAAATAATTCCCAAATGCTCAAATGGAGAAAAATCCAATTTCTCCATTAAATAAATGAGAGTTCATTGCAGGTAATGCCCATGGAAGGAGCTGGGAGCAGCACGTCCTGTCGGTGCTTTTTGCTAATGTTGGCCAGCAATTATCCTAAACCATTCAGGGCTGGATTTGGAGCAGATTCCCCTTGGGAATCTCCATTTCTGAGGGATTATAAACCATGAGCCACTCAAATCAACCCCAAAAATAGATCAGAGATGGGCAATGCTGGCACAGGGAGGAGAAAGCAGCTCCTGCCACCCCCAGAGCAAAACTGGGGTGCAGCAGCAGCAACTGCACACTCAGGGATGGGAACTGCCTCTAAAACAAGCATTTATTGGGTAAAAAAGTCTGCATTCTGTGTGTTTGAAATTATCATAGCTCTGCTGCACAGACACGCTGATGGAGTCCCCGTCTGGGGGATCTGACACCCAAATCTCTGCTGGCACAAAAACAGGAGGGTTTTGATCTGTTTTGAGGTTTTTTCCCCTTCCCGTGTCATTCCGGATCCTCCCGACCCTCCTTAGTCCCCGTGGGTGGGTGGGAAATGCTGCTGATTCCGGGGACTCCTGCCCTGCTCTATTTTCCACTCTCAGCCCCAAAAATCTCAGTTTTAATCACAAACTTTCCCCCTTTTCCCCGGGGAGGGCTCTCACCAGGGCTGGGGCAGCCCCAAGAGTCACCCAAACACGAATTTTCTCTGCTAAAAGCGTTTTCCTCTGTTCAGAGAAACCCCCCGTCCCTCCCACGCTCTGCTGCACCATCTGCTTCTCCTTTGCACCATGACGCGCTTCCTCCGGGCTTTATTTGGCTTTTTTTAGCCCAAACCCGAGAGAGAGAGAGGCAGAGAAATTCCCTGTTTGCTTTGGGGCTGAACCACCCACCCCCTCAAACACACTGACTTTGTTTACCGGGGAGGGTTTATGGGGTGGTTTCGGGGAAAGCTGAGTTTTCATTTTGTTTTTGGGTTTTTTTTTTTTCCCCCGTGAAGTTCATCAACTCCTCACAGCATCTGCTGAGATGATGAAAAGCTTTACGAGGCTGTTGATTTGGATTTTTGACAGGCGTTATCAGCATTAAGGCAGTGGGATTTTTGGGGTTTGAGTGGGAGGGAGGGCACAATCAGAGCACCTGGAAGGCACCAGTGGCACCAGCAGGGCCCATCAGGGTGCCAGGGGCTGGCTTTTGGCAAATTCTGGGTACAAATCACTCCAGGGATGTAAAAACTGCAGTGCTGGCACAGCAGGGCTGCCAGATCCCCATGGGCACAGGATCCAGGCTGGAGGGCACCCTCGCATCATCCCTTTGCTTGGCACGAGGGTGAGGAGTGTCCCAGACACTGCAGGGAAGCCACAAATTCCCAATTCCCAGACACTGCAGGGAGCAGAGCAGGGAACCCCAAATTCCCATCCCCAGACACTGCAGGGAGCAGAGCAGGGAACCCCAAATTCCCATCCCCAGACACTGCAGGGAGCAGAGCAGGGAACCCCAAATTCCCAACTCCCATCGTGTCCCCACTGCAGGAATCACAATTCCACCCCAGACATTGCAGGGAGCAGAGCAGAGCAGGGAATCCCAAATTCCCAACTCCCATCGTGTCCCAGACACTGCAGAGAGCAGAGCAGAGCAAGGGGATCCCAAATTCTCAGTTCCCAACCTGTCCCAGACATTGCAGGGAGCAGAGCAGAGCAGAGCACAGCAGGGAACCCCAAATTCCCATCCCCAGACACTGCAGGGAGCAGAGCACAGCAGGGAACCCCAAATTCCGATATCCCAGACTGTCCCAGACACTGCAGGGAGCAGAGCAGGGAACCCCAAATTCCCATCCCCAGCCCTGCAGAGACCCTGCTCCACTCTGGAGAAATTCTTCCAGAGCACACGGGACTCCACCAGGAGTCAAATCCTGCAGCAAGAGGAGGGTCCCACATCTACAAAGTGCTTTGAAGAGAAGATGAAGCCGTTCCTCAAAGCTAAAAAAACCCCAAACGAGAAAAAGGCATCACCAAAACCCTGCCAAGACCACCCAGCAGGGCAGGGATGGGGAAGGGAGGGCTGGGGAGGCACCACTTTGGGGAGCAGATCCCAAAATTTCACCGTGGCACCTTCTGCGAGGAGGAGGATGGCAGATAAAGCTCAACTGATCCTGAACTGGCAGATAAAACTCAACTGATCCTGAACTGGTAGGTAAAGCTCAACTGATCCTGAGCTGGTAGGTAAAGCTCAACTGATCCTGAACTGGAGAACTAAGATGAACTGGCAGATAAGCTCAACTGATCCTGAACTGGCAGATAAAGCCAACTGATCCTGAACTGGCAGATAAGCCAATGATCCTGAACTGGCAGATAAGCTCACTGATCCTGACTGGCAGATAAACTCAACTGATCCTGAACTGGCAGATAAGCTCAACTGATCCTGACTGGCAGATAAAGCTCAACTGATCCTGAACTGGCAGATAAAGCTCAACTGATCCTGAACTGGCAGATAAAGCTCAACTGATCCTGAACTGGCAGATAAAGCTAACTGATCCTGAATGGCAGATAAAGCTCAACTGATCCTGAACTGGCAGATAAAACTCAGCCCACCTAAACTCACAGGCAGATCTATAGCCAAGCCCAGCTCCTGGCTCTGCTCCCACCTCAGAGCAGGAGGGACAGCAGCAGAGAGGAATATTTGATGTTGGGAGAGACACAAAACAGTTAAAATGTAAACAAAAAGGAGCAGGAAAGACTAGAGGAGAGCCTGGAGAGAAGAGCAGGATGCACATTTGGGATTCCAGCTCAGAGAGGCAGAATAATTCCCAAGCACGGGGGCTGCGGGGCAGAGCTCTGTGCAGGGACAAGGGGTTAATGAGAAAGGACGAGAGAAGAGCACAAATAAAATCAGGAATGACATTCTGGCCAGCAGAGCATCTCCAGCCCGGGGAAAAACCCAGAGAGCTCGCTGGGTTCTATTTTCTGACCTGCCTGGGGATGAGCTCTGGGCTCAAACTTCACCTTTAATCTCAGTCCTGGATTTGAGCAGAGCTGCGGTGCCACAGCGCATTTTGGGTTTGTCCAAAAGCCTCTGAATGAACCCACAGTTCTGGAGAGTCCTTCATCCCACACACCCAAAAAAATACAGCAGCTCATCCTTGGGATGCAGAATCCCAAATCAGGTTCCTGTCCACAAGAGAGAAATCACTGCCAGGAAAACCTGGCTTCACCTCCCAAAGAATTCCTGGGTGACCTTGAGAGAGTCCCGAATTGCTCCGTGGGACTCACTCCTCCACCCAGAACAAAGAGATCATTAAATAGCCATGAAATCACAGTGAAAGTTAATTAATTCAGCGTTCATGAGGTGCTGGTGCACCAAGGGGGATGGCAGAGCACATTGGAACAGAAATATCCCCACCAAACCCACGGGAGATTGTCCACCCACACATCCCAGAGCTCAGAAACAGCAGAGTCATCTCTGCCCAAACAGCAGCTTAATTAACCCTGGTCCAGGTAATGAGGTTAATTAGCTGGGCTGGAATTGCCTCTCTCTTTTCCCAGTTTAGGATTATTCAGAGGAGAGAGATCCCTGCTGAGAAATTCCAGACATTCCAGGGAGCATCCAGAGCTGATTCCATCAGGGATTCCGTGGTTATTCCTAAAAGCCCAGGCAGGACCATGGAAAAGCCAGGCCAAACCAGTATTCCAGAATTCCAGGAGCCTTTCCCAGGGCTGGATAACAAAAAAATTGGATAAAATTCCCAGGAGAAGGGATCCCAGACTGAAATCCCCCATCCTCGCAGCAATATTCCCAATATTCCATCCTCAATTTGTGCAGAGCATCTCTGCTGTCCCAGACTGAAATCCCCCATCCTCGCAGCAAAATTTTCCCCAATATCCCAAAATTCCATCCTCAATTTTGTGCAGAAGATCTCTGCTGCCAGACTCAAATCCCCCATCCTTGCAGCAATATTCCCAATATTCCATCCTCAATTTGTGCAGAGCATCTCTGCTGTCCCAGACTGAAATCCTCCATCTTTGCAGCAATATTCCCAAAATTCCATCCTCAATTTTGCAGAGCAGCTCTCCCCATGAGCCAGCAGTGCTGAGGAAGGAGGGCAGGGATGTTTTCAGGTTTTTCTCCCTCAGCTCCTGCTGTCCTGCAGTGATGGATGTTATTGCTCCTGCCTCCATCCCACACAGAATCTGTCACCTGGTGCCAGGGGGAGGTGACAGCAAATCCATCAGCGTGGGGACAGCACTCACTGCCACTTTGCTTTCAAGGCCACTGAGGGTGGGTTTTTCTTTGCCTCCCACCCCTCTGGTTCCTCTCCTGCCCTGTTTTACACAAGTTTAGTAAATTTTCCTTTGATCTAATTCATTGTGCGCAATGTGAATTGCACACCAGAGATTTGAATTAGTGTGATACTGCCTTGACTGAAAAAAACGATCAAAAAGGAGAAGAAGTTTTCCAAATTCTGGGTTTAAATCCTACCTGAGCCTTCAGAAAACACCCTGCAGGGAGAGGGTGCAGGTGATGGATGATCCCTGCACACATCAGGTTCCATCCACAGAGCTGGGCAACCCCAAAACCTCTGATTCCTTCTCTTTTTTTTCTCTTTTAGTCCTTTGTAATAGTTGTTTAGAAATAAATACTCCATATTTAGAGATTTTGGGCCAGATTTACCTATTTCTTTAGATTATAAAAGACTGAGAAACATGTTTAGCAGTATTTAGAAGAACATCTAATGGAATTAAGTGCCTGACTCCTGTTGGTTTTAGGGGATTGCTCAGCACACAGAAACATTTCCACATAGCTGCTGTCTCTCATTTATCAGCTCTACAGAGAAGAACCTGGATTTTCTCCAGAAGCTCCTGTTCTGCTGCAGCACCACAAACTCACTGTAAACTTAACAGCTTTGGCATTTTCATATTTTAACTGCTGACCCCTCATCGATTCTGTGAGGCCTTTTAAATCTTTAATTTACTTACTTCTTTGGGTTTTAAACCTGGCCTGTGATTTGGGCTAATTAAAAAGCTCATTAGTTGGCATCCTGAGCTGATTCTCTGGGCTTTATGTACTGCACAGTTTTCCTCCTGAGAGTCTGAACGTGGCTGGGGCTGCTCAGCTTCTTTCCCACCTCCCCACATTTAGGAGGTGTTCCATATTTTGGAAGATTGGTCCTCTTTCCCCTGAATTTTTTTGAACCATCGCTGCCTTTGCACAGTAGCTGTGTCACAAGTTTTTTTTTTTTTACAGCTTGATTTCCCCCGTGAAAAGCTCAGACCTCCCCAGACCTACCTGTAGACAACAAAAATCCCAAACAGATTTATTTCCATCACTGCACTCAGCTCAAAGCTGGAAATTCCATCCTCCTCAAAGGCAAAACCAAGGGCCAAACCCAGAGATGGAAAAAACGGGTCCTGATCTCACACACCCCCAATTCACAGACCCTACAATGCAATAATTTCCCAGAGCAAAACACCAAAATCCATTTCTGAAGCAGAGACTGGGTTACATTCCTGTCTCCCACCCATAGGAATTTGCTCCCTAAGCTCAGTTTAGGGATGGTCGGGTTCAAAGCCAGCCAACATTTGCCTGGTGTAGCAGCTCTGGTGAAAGCTTTTCCAGGAGCTGCAGGATTTGGGAACAGTCCAATTCATGCCTTAAACTGTGCTGTGTCCACCCGAGAGCAGCAGGAAAGCTCTGCTCAAACCCACCCAGGTTTTATTGGGATGAGATGGAGGATGGATCCATTTCCATCCCAGCACACGCTCTCTGTGCCTTTCCCTCATCTCCCTCATTTCCCATTTTTTTTTCTCCCTCATTTCTCAGCCTTTGCTGCTGTCACAGCCCCTGTCAGGGCACTCTGATGGCAGCAGAGCCCCAAATGGAACCAGGAATTCACAAATTCCCCTTCTCTCCCCTCCCTTTCCCTGTCACCATCTGGCTGCTCTGCCTTCCAGCAAAGCAGCAGCTCCGCTCCCTGCCCGGGGAAAATCCTGCTCTTAACTGGGCTGGAGAGCCTGAGCTGAGCTTTCCGAGCCCGTTCCAGGGAAGGTTTGCACAATAAATGACAGAGGAAGCTGTGATTGCAGAGCGGAGCTTTGGGAACACCCGAGCTGCTGCAGGCAGAGCTTAAAGCCCATCTGGGAAGGGCAGAGCTCGGCTTACAGCTCCTTGTGCTGCCAGCAGGAGCAGAGCTGGGAGTTAGGCGGGAGCACAGGCGGCTAGGCTCGGCTTTGGCAGCAGCTCAGAGCTCGTGTTTTCCTTCCACAAGGTCCAAACCAAACCCACCTGTGGTTTGGGGTTTGCATCCGTGCCTACAGAAACAGGAGGGGATTTTAGACTTAGCAAAGCCCAGCTTCCCCCACACATCCCC
>VKON01000159.1:1046153-1058850 GCA_009741485.1 Malurus cyaneus samueli | reverse complement strand
TTGCTCCTTCCAGGATTGATTATTCCAAATTCCTGCTGCTCCTGATAAACCTTTCCAGTGGTTTTAACCACGGCTTCTTCTGCCTCCAGGGTCCTTTCTCCTGTTGGATTATTTCAACATATCACACCCACTTTTTAGTGGCTTCACTGCCTCCCTGTTAAGCACCAAAATGATTTTTTTAACCATGCTTTTGCCCTATCAGGACTTGTTTGACCTTGTTTTACCCCGGTAGCTGTTCCCCCTCCTATGTGCTCCATGAAAGCAAAAACCTCCAAATCTCTGCCATTATGGGACACCTCCAATTCTGCTCTCCTCACTGAGCACTTTCACTTCAGAGCTGTATATTTTTGGAACTGACGACTGAAAATCCATATAAAACTTATCCCTTTCTCATCTTTTATGCAATGTTTGACCACGGCCTTTTCTGACCATGGGCCAGGCAGAACAAACCCCTCAGCACAGAATGAGCAGCTCCAGGAAAGGATTTGGGGTTCCTGCACCAGTGCAAACGATGCTGTCACACACAGCTCTGGGACACAAAACCTTCCCTTAATATTTCACACATCTGGAGAAAAGAAAGAACGGGTCAAAACCCCCTTTTTAAGCACTGAGGGGTTTTGTTTTTAGGTCAAAGCCTCTCAACATGCTTCATTCTTGCCCAAGCTGCCGGTAACTAAAACCCAACACATCTTTCATTTAGCACACATGGGCAAACGTTTTTTCACCAAAAAACTTTTTTTCACACGTGGCTTCCCAAAATTACTGTTGAGCCCCATCAGAATCTTTTCCACTGAAGATCTCTCTGAAGAGCATTTAACAACAAACTCCAAACCCCTCTCAGGTCTACAGAAGAGCAGCTGAGGCTGTGAGAAAGGCTGAGCAGCAGTGGAAGATAAACCTGCTCCTAAAACCCTGCCCAACCTCCCCCGGGGTCTTTAAAGGGCTCATTTAATGAGTGGAACAAATTCTGGGACACAAAGCACTCAGGGAAGCTTCTCAGGTCTTTTCCCCACCATGTGCTGCATCCTTCCTTGCTGCTGGGAAAAGAGAAGCACAGTCATGTGCTTGGGATTGATTTCCCACAAGTCCAGGACTGCCTAATCCCAGGCAGCAAATGGATTATTACATTTGTGCGTTTTTGACAGCCTTTCCTTCACTGTGGGCTCCCCACAGCGTTTCTTTTTTTTAAAAAAAACCCTTTTGCACAGCGCTGTTTGTATCTCTGGGCTCACCCACCTACTCTGGCTGATATTTTATTTATTGCATCCTCACCCTAATGAGTGAGCTGCTAATTAGACCGGGTGTCTCTGGAGGTTTTGTGCACAGATTTTGCTCTGCAATCCACAGGAATCGTTCCCTGTCCATGCAGATCAGCCCAAAACCACAGCATTTGAACAGATGGATTTTACCCACAAGTCCAGGTATCAACGAGAAGAATTATTACTGAATTTTACCCACAAGTTCAGGTATCAGCGAGAAGAAATATTACTGAATTTCACTAAAAGCACAGATAAAAGATAACAACAGATTGGCCAAACTTTTTTATTGACATGGAAAAAGCAATACAAAGGGAAGGATTTCTCTTCCCCTCCTTGGTGTTTCCAAGCACTGATTATTGCATTGGGGTTGAACGTTGTTGATCCCAAAGTCATCCCTCTGCCTTTCAAACTGGTGAGGAAGTTTCAAAGAAACCCAGCTGCAAATACAAACTTTGGATTTGTTTTTTTGGGGGGAATTCATGGTTACTTCTCTTTTTTTTTTTTGTGAGAAGTGGAGATGAGGTGAAGCTGTGAATGTAGAAGAAGGGGGCCTTGCCAGGAGCTAAATCGTGGAGGAAAAATTAAATGAAAGGGCATTTCTGGGAGCAAGAACGATGGAGTGCAGGCCAAGGAAATGTCTCCAGAAAATAAGCAGTAAATCTTCTTCACTGCATATAAAAAATCGATATTGCCATTGGAGCAGGGACATCAGAAACGGCCAAAAGGGCTGAGAAAGTATTTACAGAACAGGAGAGCTGAGAGGAGCGAGCAGAGAGCTGCACTTCACCCAGTGAACTCAGTCATTACACAGAATTAACAGCAGCCATTTCCCAGCCATTAAAAAAGGGAAGAATTTGGCCATCCCTACGTGTCAGTGCAGGAAAGGCAACGCCAGGGAGGCCGTTCTGGGGATGTTTTTATAAATGGATACATGAAAAAGGCTCATTTCCAGGGCAATAAATAAACTTTAACCAGAAGAAGCTTCCTATAGAAGGTGTTAGCAGCACAGGGGTGGCTCAAAGCAGGATTTAAACTTCTGACCTTCCAATTCAGGGAAGGGGGGAGCAAACAGCAGAGGTGAAGGGGGAATAGGGGAGAAGGTCAGAAATCCTCCTCAAGCACCCAGGACACAAATTGGCTGTTCCCCACCAGAAAAAAAGGTGAGGAGCTGAGCAGGTGAGCTGCAGGACCCACAGAGCAGCTTTTCCATGAAAAAAACACGAGTGATTTGTGAGTCCAGCTCCACCAAAGCCCCTTTGGCAGGTTCAGAGAAGGGATGCTCTGGTGCCAGGCTGAGGAGCTGTGCCCTTTATCTCCTCACCAAAGGCTGCAGAAATAAAATTTTATCAGAAATAAAAGCTGCGTGCCCCACACGTGCTGGGCTGAAGGCCAAGGGTCTCGCTCTTTCTCACTTTACAAACACGGCTCTGTAGCACGGGAGATGTTAAATATCAAAGGGCAGCGCTGAAACTGCTCTGCATTCCTGGCAGGGTCTGAGCAGAGCTTTAACTCCTGGCTGGAAGGACACAGGAGGTGAGAGCTGGGGTGGGGGTATTCAATATTACTGCTTGTGTATTTTTCAAGATTCAAAGTACGGAGAGCGCACCTAACATAGAACATACTTTTTTTGTCTGGCACTGACGCGCTGCTTCCTTTGTGCTGTGTTGGTACCGACAAGGATAGACCTCATGTCAGCGGGTTCGTGAGGGACAGCGGACAGTGAGAGGGACACCCGACAGCAGCAGGGCGAAGAATGCATGTGGGTGGCAGCAGGAGGGACAGAGGCGGCAGGGGGATTAGGAGTTTTGCAGCAGGAGGGACACGGGCTCGAATGTGGCAGCAGCGCATGGACGGTAACAGAAATCTCTCTGGTGCCAGTCAGAGGGAATGGTGATTCAGACAGTCAGGCTGATGGCAGGCAAAGCTCGGCGCAGGAGGACAGGAGCGAGGCAAGAGGAGGGGACGAAAGCGTTACTGGTTTGCAGCTCAGGAGGGTACAAGAGTGGGCAGGAGGGACAGGTGGCAGTCAGCGAGGGGACACGGTGCAGGAACTGGGTACAGTCCACTCAAACAGTATGCACAGTCAGCGGGGACAGGGAGGAGCATTGTCTGAGAGCGAAGAAGCATTATCGGCACCTCAGGGAGGGACAGAGTGGCCAGCAGGATAGCGGGGACAGAAGTTGGCAGCAGGATGGGGATACGTGTCGTATGGGCAGCCGGGGGGGGACCAGGTGCCAGCAGGGAGGGCACGGGACCAGTGAGAGGGAAGCGGTGGAGCAGGAGAGGGAAGAGCGAAAATGTGAGATTGCTCGTGCCAGATGGCAGCAGGAGGGACAAGGAATAAACCAGCAGGAAAAAAAGGTTGGCAGCATGAAGGGGACACGGGTGACAGTGAGGTGGAGGGTGGAGTGGTTGGCCGCAGCTGAGTGGGGACCAGTATATCCAGTGGTCCTCTAGCCTAGTCGAGGGAAAGAAGAACACTGTGGTTGTGGCAAGCAATGTGACGGCGAACATGTCTTTCAGGTGCAGCCAGGAGGACACGGGAGGGCAGGCAGGGGAGGAAGGGTTGGCAAGGGAGGACACGGGGGACAGTGAGAGGGGTACAGTAGACGCGGCCAAGCAGGAGGGCACACTGGGCGAGCGAGAGGGGTACAGGGGTGGCAGCCAGGAGGTGACCCAGGGTTGACCCTCACAGTATAGAGGATGAAACACAGAAGATAGGTATTTCATTGGTAGCGCAGGAGTACACGGGGCTATACTGCCTCAACAGGAAGGCTGGGGTACAGGGGGCAGCAGGGGACCGACGGGGACGGAGGAGTGGGCAGCGGTTGGCAGCAGGGGACGGCTTATCGCGCATGTGAGGGACAGGGGGGCAGCAGGAGGCACGAGGTAAGGCAGCAGGAGGAAGGTCGGCAGCAGTGAGGGGCCAGTCGGCAGCGACCGAGAGGGGACAGATGGCAGACAGGAGACGCAGCAGACAGCGTGGCAGCGGAGGACAGGGGCTAGCGGAGGGACAGGTGGCAGAGAGGAGGGGTCAGAGAATGGCGGGAGGGGACAGAGGGACAGAGGTGGACAGGGTGGCAGCGGGAGGGGACAGCGATGCTCACACACAGCACCAGCCCCCCAGACACGAATCCCCGCCCGCATTTCCCCGGCACGAACGGCACGAATCACACAGCATTCACGGCTCTCCCAGCCCCGAATGAGGAACGAGCAAAGAAAAACAGAATTGGGATCACTCTGCAAGGCCAGATGAAGCCGAAAGGTGCCCACCCAGGAGGGGGAAGAGGAGGGAGCGGCTGGGGTTTTGACATAAAGTTGTATTTGCAAAGCGAAAGAAACTCCAGGAGAGCCCCAACCCCGCGGAGCTGTGGGGGAACAGCGGCCCCGATCCCACTGAGCTCTCCCCGATCCCACCGGGCTGTCCCTCCCCGCGTTCCTCCCCGGATCACCTGGCTTCCCCGATCCCACTGGCTTCCCGATCCCCTGCTACGCCGATTGCCCGATCCATCGGGCTGTTCCACTTCCCAACCGGGCTCTGTTTCCGATCCACCGGGCTTCCCGATCCCCGGGCTCTGTTCCCGATCCCACCGGGCTTTCGCGGCTTGATTCCCATCCCGGGCTCGTTCCCGAGTCCCACCGGGCTCTGTCCCGATCCCACCGGGCTCTGTTCCCGATCCCACCGGGCTCTTGTGCCACTGGGCTCCCCGATCCCACCGGGCTCTGTCCCCGATCCCACCGGGCTCTGTCCCGATCCCACCGGGCTGTTCCCGATTCCCACGGCTTCTCACCCCGTCTTCAGAGGAATAAGGGCCCATGATTTACCACTGTTTGTGACGAATCTCGCTTTTTCCTGATTCCTGGGGCAGATGGTGGAGAGGTTGAGCGTCCTTTTTCCCGAGATTCGTCTGCCTGCACCGTTGGAAAATCCTTGAAACGGCACCGGAACGGCCTGGCGGTGACTGGGCGACAGATACGTCGTCACCTGGAGAGGTGACGAGACCGGCAGTGCCCACGTGAATGCCCTTTGAGTGACCATCGTTCAGGTGCTACCGTGGTCAGTGTCACGCGGATCAGTGCCCAGTAGGACTGAGCTGGCCGCTGTGTCGGCCTGGGTCAGCCGCGGATAAGGAATCTGCTGCTGCAGGACCCTGTAGATCCAACCGGGAGAGCTGCAGAGCCGACTGAACCAATCTTTGGAGCCACGACGTGACACCAACCCTCAAGGCCATTGACACCCACAACCGACAGCCCACCATGCACCACCCCGTACTATTGTCCCATACACCATCCCAGCCCACTGACACATCCCAGCTATGACACAATGTCCTCCCCAACCAATGACTGAACACCCGGCCCACTGGACACCACCCGGTGATACCCATGACGAAAAACTCAATCTCTTTTTGGACCCCAATTGTACACACCGTCCCGACACACCACTGCACACACCAGTTTCACTGGCACCACCAGTACCCCATGACTACCCAACTCCTGACCCACTTGACACCATTCCTGACCCCACCTGACACCTACTTCTCTTGGACTCCCATTTCACTTGAACAACATTTCCCTATTGTACCACTGCACCACCCTCGAGGTCTCACTCACCACACCCGTTCCTCACATGACAGCCAGTTCTGACCCCACTGACACCACCCCGATCCCACTGACACCACCCCGATCCCACTGACACCATCCCAAGCCCGTCCCATCCCTCGGGATGATGTCTCCTGTCACTCCACGCTCCTTCCCCCCGAGGTGCCAGGGGGGTTCCCTGCCCAGGCCCAGCTCTCCTAAGCCAGAGGCATCCTAAGCTCAGCTTTGCCAAGTGCCCGCGGTCCAGCTGGGCCCAGGAACGCACGCCAGGGCCCTCAGCCAACAGTTCGTGTTTATTTATTTGCAGCCTTGTAAATAAAAATGAGCCAGACAAGCCCTGGAGGCCCCGCCAGACACGGAGAGTCTGTTGTGCAGGACCCAGAGCTGGGTCTGGCACGGGTGAAAATCCACCGGGTGGTTTGTAGGAACGCTGCTCTGGAGGTTGTGAGACTGCTGATAAAAAGAGTCCTATCAGCCCAGAACAATACATTTCAAATAAGCATATAAAAGACCTTTTATTGACATGAATAAATTGATTGGGACCATTACTTTGTAGCCGCTTCCCACAGAAAAAGCCTCTTAAAGGCAGCCCGAGGCACTGGCAGCAACATTTACATTTAGATGAAGGCATTTCTGTCACAACACCTCCCAACAGTTTCTGGCCCCAGGTCCTGTCTCCAGAAGAAATCTGTGAAGCCAAGGGGCTTGGTTTAAATAACATGGAAGGAAAAGGGAGAAAATGTTTCTACAATCGTCCTGAATTCATGCATTTCAAAATGGACACATTGACAATCATATTCCTCAACTTCTATTAATTGTCACAGAGAGTGTCTTAGTAAACCCTTAGTATTATCAAACACTGGAGCTTTGTAGGGATACAGGGTGGTGTGTGAGTGTCCTCCTGCACTTCTTAAAACACTGCTGCTGACGCCCATTTGATCTGCCACTCTATAAAAAGCATTAAACTGTGAAGGAATGAACTCGAGAGAAGGAGTGACAGCTGGATGACACTAAATCCAACGCAGAGGAAGGACAAAAACACCACAAGGGTATTCTGAAAGCACATACCCAGCCACATTACCAGGGCAAAGAATAGCAGATTCCTTGTGACTGCCCAGACTTTCTAATTAGGGCTCATTCCAACCAACTGCAATGCCAGAGAAATTTCCATCCTCCAGATTTGACTGATGGTCTGTTCCAGCAGAACCAAGACCCCGGGCAAAGTGAAATACAACTCCACTGACATCACACCGAGCTGTTTTCCATCAATTTATGCTGTAATTTCTCTCCTGAACACACATTCCCTGGTTCAGGAGTCTCAGCCAGTGTGAGACACAGGAATGTTCACAAACAGCATCTCCACAGAAAATGTTCCTTCCTGGTGACATTGCCATGGGTAAGGACCTCGGAAAAACACTGAAAGAGCTAACAAATGGTGAAAGTGAATTGTGGCAGCATTCAGAAACTGCAAAGACACAACAAAGTCTGTTACTTACCCAGAGGAACAGGAACAGGAACAGGACTCATTGCTTCAATCCTTCCACGTCTTTTTTGCCAACTGAGCCACCCGAGGGAGGGGAAACTGCCCAGATTTTGGTGCTGGCAAAGGGATGAGAATTCGTGCAGAAACACGGGCAGAGGACAAAGAGCCCCGGGGGTGAGGCTTTGGGCTGGCCCAGGGAGCTGAGGGACACGGGGACACCGCTGGGACAGTGGGACTGAGGAGTGCTCAAATGGGATCGAGGAGTGCTCAGGGACAGGGAGCCCCAGGTTTTGGGGTTTCAGAGGTGCCCAAATGTCCCAATAACCAGCACCCGTTCCTCATGAGCAGGCACTGCACCCTCAGCAAAAAACAGCTCCCAAAAATGCAGCTGCTGGGGTATACGTGGTGTTTTATACTCAACATTGAGCAGCAGTGTTCAGCCTCACTGATGCAAAAATGGAACTGGACATGATGTTTGTGTTTGTGAATTGTGTTAAAAACAAAACAACTCAAAGAAGGAAAAAATAAAGCCATGAAAAGACAGGTTTGAACCATGCCAGCATCCCACATAACCCCAGCAACTCTTATCCCCACTCACAACAATCAAGAGACACATTTCACTTGCAGGCAAAACCTGGCTGCTGTAGTGTAGCTTGGTTTTATTTATGTCCACAAATATTTCAAAAAAATTACAAAATACTCAAATGGAGAGAACACAGAAGTCACGATTTCTGGGTTTCTACTCTGTTTACACTGTGTTATCCCATGGCAAACTACTCATATATACATTAAGCTTCAAGATATATATAAATGTAGCAGTCAGAATGTACACTCTGCTTTAACGGTGCAGTGAAACAAGCTCAACCATGACGACATAGAACAAGAGAGACGTTTCAAAAACACTAAAGCAAAATTCAAAAAGAAACTTTTGGAACGGAGGAAAACTAAGTGAGATTTCTTGAAAGAAAATCAAAAAGGTTGGGATTGTTTTTTTTTTTAACAGAGGGCATCGAACACCGAGATGGCTTCAAAAGCCACGGCAGGTAAAGTTGTAGTTAATCATTGGGCTAAAATGGAAACATTTCAGTGCTTATTTGCTGAATTATGTGAACAAAAGCTCCCTTAAATTATTAGAATGCTATTATGGAAAAAAAAAACCAATATATCAATGAACAGCTTTTAAACAGACTGCAACTTCAGCTGAAAAAATAAGGAATACAGAGAGGACCACTGGAGGAAATAAACTTTTCTTTTTCTTAAAACTATGGCTAAAAAACAAGAGAAGAGTCAGAAGAAATGGCAGAACTCCCCAAACTCCCCAATTCCACATGGTAAAAAAAGAGGAGGGGAGAGACTGAACTGAAATGTGCCCAATGAGAGCTTTAAAGCCAACTGAGGCACTCTGTGCTGGGCAGGCCCATCCTCCTGGCTGCTCAGCTGGGAGTAAAATAAACCCTGTTCCCATAAGGAAACCTTCCCACCCCATCAGTGCCCATGGAGAAGGAATTCACCTCCCTGGATTCTGGACCAACCTCGTGGTTTCTCCTGCTCACAAACCCAACTCCAGAGTTAAAACAGCAGCTGGACTGAGTGACCACCACTGCAGCCTCCAGCACTGAGAATCTGCAGTGCAGGGCAGCCAAAAGGGAAATCAGCTGCAGAACTCCCTGCTCTCCTCTCTTCTCTTGCCTTACTGGGCCCAGAACACATTTTGAACTGGTGAATTGTCTCTCTGAGCCCCGGGCTGGGCTGAGCAGCAGGAGGAGGGTGAGCACTGTGCCTGCAGCTGATTTAACTACAACTTTATCAGACGTGGCTCAGGACAGTCCTAGGACACAACCATCACACTGAACAGGCTACAACAGCAGAGAGCACTGGTGAGTGGAGAGAGAGAGAGAGAGAGAGAGAGAGAGAATGGGGGAGGCTGTGCACCAGCAGAAAAAATGACCAGCACATTCAGATGTCCATTGGTCGCATCACCCTCTGCTCCGGCAAAAAAAAACCCATGGCAAAACTGAGAAAAAATTTTTAAATTCTGCCTAGTTAAGCAGAGCTGTGTCCAATAATGCTCACTGGGTATTGCTCTCCTCTCCCCATCCTCGTGGGAAGCAGCCAACAGGAGTGACCCTGCAGGGACTGTGGTGGTGGAAATGTTCCTGTCCGTGGATCCCGCTCATCCCAGAGCAGGATGTTCCTGAGATACACAACACTGGTGGCAGTTAAAACAGCTTTTGCTTATAAAAACCCAAACTCAAACAGTCAAAGAGAAAATCAGACTGGGCTTTGCAACACAACTTTAACAACACCGAGTTGCCAAGTCCACTTTTCTTAAGAACTTATCAAACAGGAGGCCAGAAAAAGCACATCCTCCAAAAGTATGCACGTGCATACAAAATCCTGGCTGCACTAGTCTGAGCCACTCAACATCTTCAAAAAGAGATTTTTAGAACTAATTATTTCTCTGAACTTTCTGCCCAAAGTCTAAACCCAATGTAGTTAGATTAAGTTTCAAAAGGTCACAGGAAAAGAAGTGTTTTATGGCCACACTGAAAATGAAGGCGGCATGAAAAGGGTCAGCGGGGTCCAAGGGACATCTGTGCTGCTGAGAAACCCAACTCAACAAAATCAGCTGCAGAACAGAGAGATGGAACACCAACAAAAAACCCCCAAACAACCAAACCAACCGAAAAACCAAGAACAGAAACAGTCATTTGCAACATTATCCCTGCAAATCCCTTTAATGCTTATTGTTGATATCAAACCAAATTTCAAGCTTTTACCCATTTGAAATTATTGATACCCATCATTCCCTTTAATTAAAGGGATAATTATATATATATATTTAACACTGTTTTGTCGAGCTATCCCACCTTCGTGTATATCTTCAGGTACGCAAGACTAGCAAGAAGAAAGAGAATCATGATATGGTTACCTATTTTATTTTTCCACACAACAACAGCGCATGGGTTGCACCAGACACCTTCAGAGACCGAGGCTCTGCGGCGCTCACTGACCGACTACCAGGGAAGGGGGTGCATTGGTCCTCGCTCGAGCGGGGGCACAGCCCTGGCCTGGCACTGGCACCCCACACTTGAGCAGGGCCACCAGTGCCACCAGTGCCAGTCCCTGCCAAACTGGAACCACGCTGGTGTCACACGGGCAGGCCAGAGAACCCCCAGTAACACCAGCACAGAGCATCCAGGGTGAAACAGCTCTGTGGTTGCTCCAGGTTCTCAGCGGCAGTGCAGGATCTGCTACTCACACACTTCACCTTCCTTAGGATTTACTGAATTCCTCCCATTCTCCATGAAGCTTTGCCCACCCTCCTCCACTGCTCTCAAGGAAGAGAAGGAGATGTGGAATTGCAGCAAGTATCCCAATAAAACCCCAATCAGAGGGGATTCTGCAGTATCAGCTACTCCATCTTGTGCCAGTAATTTGGACTTTGCTCCCCTCCTGCCCAAATCAGGTCTCAGCAGAGCCTCACCTGTAACCTCATCAGCGCTCTGCACACTGAGAAAGGTGAAAATTCAGAGGAAAAAGGAAGGAATGGGGAGAAATATAATGAATTCCCAGGATCCCAAAATGCCTTCACTGGCTCTCACCTGTAATAATCTTCCTGACTGGGTAGGTGGCCACCGTGCATGTGAGGGTGCCCGTGCAGCCACTGCTGCTCCATGGCCAGTCTCTGCAGCTCTGCCGACTGCGCGTGCATGGCCTGCAGCTGGTGTGCTGCTGACATGGGAGGAGGGATGGCACCAGGCAGGTCCCGAGGGTAAGGAGTACCTGAGAGACAGATATGGAACACTTTTACACTCCTGTGTGTCCCAACACACCACTGAAACCACCCAAAAAACACCCAAAAAACCACCCAACCAAACAAACAAACCAACAACACCATACCAACACAACACCACCAACAACACAACACCACACAACCCAAACACCCCAAACCACAAAACCATCACCACCCATAACAAACCAAACAAACCACCAAAACCAACCCAACACACCACCAAAACCACCCCAACACACCACCAAAACTACCCAACACACCACCACACAAAACCACCAAAACCACCAACACACCACAAACCACCACAACACAACACCAACACAACCAAAACAACCACAAAACCAACCTACAAACACCAAAACCCCAACCACAAAACCAAACCCACACACCAAACCAACCCAACAAACCACCAAAACCAACCCAACACCACCAAAACCAACCCAAACCACACCACAAACAGCCAAAAACAAACCAAACACCCAACAAACCACCAAAACACCACCAAAACCAACCAAGGCACAGCTCAACTCCCCCCACCCAGAAATGCTAAATCCCAAGAAAAGGTGTTCAGCCCTTGCAAAGGACCATGAAATGCTCTCACCAAAGACTGGATGTCGCAGCATTTCGTGCTCGTGAGGTGGCTGCCCTAGCAATGGGTTGGGGATGGTCCCGGGTGGGTAGGGGAAACGTGCCAAGTGGGGTCCAGCTGCTAAAGGATCCACCAGGGGATGAACAGGTCCTGCTGAGCCTGAGAGAGGAGAGAAAGCATCCATCAGCTGCCTGGGAGCTGCAGAGGAACTGCAGGGAAAGGAACACAAAGCCAGCACCATTTATTCCCTCAGAAAGTGCACAGCAGCAATGGGGTCATTTCCCTTCTATCCATCCCCAGCCCGAGGGGACACAAGGGTTCCAATGGCCTTGAGCACCAGAGGAGCCACTTGGAGCAAGAGCCAACTGCACACACCCAAGAGCCTCTCACTGTGTTTGAACATGGCAAAGCACAAAATAAAATTACTCCTCAAACACAGCGAGACTTGGCAGTGAACTGACTCGGCTGTGTCTGCAGCAGCCTCTCTGGACTGGGAGGGACAAGGTACAGGCTGTGTTTTGTCCAGAACAAGCACCTGGGGAGGATCTACATCCACCTGCACAGAGGGCCTGCCTCACCTGGAACAGCATCGTGTACAGACACAACCTATGGCACATTTGCTCTGCTGCCAGGGGCTGTGCAAACCTGCCTGCCTCCAGCTGAGCCCATCTGTGCTTTCTGCAGGGAGCCTCAGCCCGTGCCCACTGCCACAGCCTCAGGAACGCTGATACCCAGCACTTCCAGCTCCTTTCTGCACCCCCAGCCCTTCAGAATCCCACAGCTGCTTTTTTTACTGCTTCCCTTGCTGCAGCCTGGCTCTGCAGCAGCACTCACGTTCCCTCCAACTCCAAAATGGGCATCCCAGCACACCAATGCACTGGGCTCCAGGGAAAGGATGCTACATTTGCTTGCACAAACACTGCATTACCAGCCAGATGCACAGAACCTGCATTAAAAATACTCTTTTTTTC
>VKON01000159.1:991673-1046128 GCA_009741485.1 Malurus cyaneus samueli | reverse complement strand
CCCCCTTACTTGGCAGCTGCTGCACCTGGTGCCTACTTGCTCCAGTCTGCCACTAGAAAATCTGAGGATTTCTGCTCAGTGCCTCATCTCCAGGACTCCTGACCTCTGGAGGAATAACCGTGTGTATCTTGCTTTAGCAATAAGCAAGGCATAGATTCATTTCTGAGATCAGTAATTACTACCTCTGTAAGGTGCTGCTCCAGGACAGCAGTACCTAAAAAATCCAACCCACAGCAAACCAAAAAGCTTTCCTGGAGAGTCTGAAGGAAGATCACTGTGCTGTCACCATCCTGCATCACTCCCACAAAAAGTAACTGCATTTCTCACAGCAATATGGACATGAGGACAGGGATTTTGCTGTTTGAGTTCCAGGCTCCTGGAACCATTTTCGGGCAGACTAAAGCCCCCAGAGCTGCTCCCTTGCCAGGGCTCACCTTGGTGTAAGGGGTCCTGCTGGTGTAGGTGTAGATGCGAGTGTATGTGTGAGTGTTGGTGGTGGTGGGGGGTGACGTTGAACATCTGCAGCCGTGCCAGGGGGTCGTTGGTGAGCGAGGCCATGCGCTCGGCGTGGATGCGCTCGGCCGCCAGCCTGTCCGGGTAGCTCATCTCCGGCCGCAGCTGCGGCCCCGCCAGCGCCAGTCTCTCCCTCTCCAGAGGGTTCAGGCCCGGGTGGAAGGAGGCGAAGGGGTGAGGCCCCGCCGTGGGTGGGATAGTCAGTGCCCCGTGCCTGGCGAAATGCTCCATGGGGTTGGTGGCCGGGTGCAGCGCGTCCAGCTCCGGGGGCTTCACCTCGAAGCCGGGCTTCATCCTCTCCCTCAGCTCCCGCTCGCGGATCTCCCGCTCGCGGATCTCGCGCTCGCGCAGCTCCCGCTCGCGGATGGTGGGGTCCACGTTGTAGAGGCCGGGCATGTGGTAGGCCAGCAGAGGATCCGTGGGGTTCAGGGGCACGAAGAAGGGGTGGTTGCGGTTGGTCGGGGACATGACGTGGGGCCGCGCGTACTCGCTCAGCGTCCGCAGCGCCGGCGTGTCCGGCCCGATGTACGGGGGCACGGCCGCGATGGTGGTCGGGGGGGGCTCGAACGAGGGTCTCATGTGGGCCGGACCGCTGAGCTGGGACTCGCCGAGACGGCCCTCGTGGGAGGAGCTGGACACCTTCTGCTGCACACAAGGGGACAGAATTCACATCAGCTTGGCAAAGAGCGCCTCAGACACAGCCAGCCCTCCCTCTGCTTCCAGCCCTTCCTGCGGGGGACTGCACTCGTGTGCCTGCACAGAGTGCAAGGGACACAAAGGCATCCCCTGTATCTGCACAGGGCTGGGGACAGCACTCGTGTGCCTGCACACACTGCAAGGGACACAAAGGCATCCCCTGTGTCTGCACAGGGCTCTCCTATTGTGAGTAAATGTCACCACTTGGCCTAGCTCTCCACAGCTGCCCTGGCTTCCCACAGAACCACACGAGGGACAGAGATTCTCCATTTCCTGCAAGGGACAGTCCCAGGCAGGCTGGAGGTGCTCAGAGCAGGCTGGGTTTCAGTCCATACACACAGCCCCACACCCAGAGTCCTGACTGCATGGGATCAAAGTGCTCCTGGGGCCCTGCACCCTGCAGTCACCATCCAGCTCAGGTCCAGCCATCAATTCCCTCCCACTGCCCTGAGCCACAACTGAACCTACCGCAGCTCTTTCTGCTTCTCTCTCACGCTCACGTTCCCTCTCTCTTTCCTTCTCTTTTTCTTTTTCTCTTTCCCTCTCTTCCCTGGCTTTCTGCTCCGCTTCCCTTTTGGCCTTTTCGATGGCCTCTTCTCTCTTCTTGGCCAGTTTGGATCCTGCCAGAGGCATGAAGTACAGGTCTGCCCTGGAGCAGGAATTGTAGCCACGGTCCAGGTGCTTATAGAACCTGAAAGGAACACATGAGAAAGAGCTCAGCCTGGAAAAGATGCAAGAATCTGAGATTTGAGGGGTCTATGTCCAAAATAAAAAAAGGCCACTATACTTAAATAAAATAATACCAGCTTCCCTGGAAGCCAGAAGAAAATTAATTGTACCATACTGCCCACAGACAGTGGAATATAAAAAAAGGGCAAGCAGAGCACTGACCAAAGCTCCATACCTGGCTGACTGACTGGCGTGGCTTGGGATATCCACCACCGTGGGCTCTGGGGATGGACTCCTGGGTGGAGGTGGAGGGCTCTCAGGCTCCTCTGCTTCATCTGGGACCTCCTCCTTGATCTGGATGGGTGGCAGCGTGCAGGCTGTCACCACGGGCACCGTCCCACTTGAAGCTGCTGACGTGGAGATGGGAGTCTGGAGAGGGATGCCAGGCACGGTGGGCGGCGTGGAGGTGGAGGGGCACGAAGGAGGCGTGATGGAAGGTGGGCCCCCGGGCACGAAGGGGTGCTGAGAGAAGGGGGGCTGCGAGGGTACCGGATGGAGCCCAGAGGGAGGGTGGCTAGCAGGAGGAGGAAGGCTCTGGCTCTGGGTCAGAACAGGAGGCTGGGCTTGCGATGACTGCAGCGGCTGGCTCTGGGGCATCAGCTGCAGGGGAGGAGGGTGTGCGGACGGAGGGTGGTGAGTGGACAGCGAGCTCAGGGGTTTCAGAGCGGGCGGCGGAGGCAAGTTGGAGTTCATGGAGAACGGGGACGGGCCAGAGAGATGGGGAGGGTGCTTGTGGGCAGGAGCAGTGGGAGCTGCGGGATGGGGGTGTGGGGGGAGCTTGATGTGAGGCATGGCCATGGGGCGGGGGGCAGCGGCTGCTCCGCGGGGGCTCGCCGGCTGCAGCGAGGCGTGCCGGCAGGACGGGCTGCGACACCTGCAGCGCCGAGTGCGAATGCGACGGGGCTTGAGTCTGGAGGGGCACCTGAGACTGAGAGGCCGGGGCGGGCAGGGAGAAGGGCTGGGCAGGGCTGGTGTGGGCAGCAGGGCTGGGTCCTGCAGGCGTGCGGGCCGGGCTGTGCCGGGCCGTGCAGCGGGGCTGTGCCGGGGTGGCCGCGGGCTGGCTCTGCCCACGCTCAGCGGCTGCAGGGCGGGTGGGCGATGGCAGCCTCTGCGGGTGCAGAGCGGGGCCTGCTGGATGTGCGAGTGAGGGGCGGATGCTGCGGGGGCTGAGGCTGCCCCGAGGGCTGGGACGCGGCGGACACTGGTGCGCGGGCGGGGCGGGTGGCACTGGAGCGGGTGGCAGCGCGGCAGCGGGGCTGGCACCGGCGGCGTGGTGGCAGCAGTGGCCTGGGCAGAGCCACCCGGGGCCGGCAGCGCCTGCGGCTGCGCCTGCAGCACTTGCTGCTGAGCCGAGGAATCCGAGTCGCTCTCATTGTCCTGGGGCTGGGGATGCTGGGGGACGTGCTCCGGTTGTCCTGGTCGATGTCCTTGGGGTCGCTGCTCCCCTCGTCGTTGACGCTGCGGCTGTCGGAGCTCTCGCCTTCACCCTCTCCCTCCGAGGGTGAGTTTGGCCGGCTGATCTCCTGTGGGGACAGGGACAGTGACTGCTGGGCCTGGGAAAGCTGCACTGAGACATCCCAGGGTGCCACAGGATGGCATCAATCACACTCGCTGTGGGTACCCTCTGCACCCCACAGGGCCCAAACCAGCACAGCAACACAAATACCCATGGGAGGTGCCAACACAGCAGGGCCAGGCTCCTTTCCACAGTGCCCAGGGGCCAAAGGAACAAACTGAAACACAGGGGGGTCCTGCTGAACACACTGAAACACTTCTCACTGTGAGGGTGACCAGCAATGGAAAAGATTTGTCCTGGCACAACTCCAGTGGGGGTCTTCTAACTTGTCACAGAAGACAAGAAACCCAATTTAAATTTAAAAAAATGGAGGAAAGGGGTGGAAAATAGCCCAAATGTACTCCTGTATGGCTGATATTGATATTAAAAGAAAAAAAACCCCAACTTCTGGACTTACCCCATATCATCCCACTGTTTTCAGCAGAAGGAACACATTATAACATTGGTCGCTTTCCAGCCACAGATTAGGTTACAATTTGCTGTGGCTTAAACTGATCTCATGTTTTTGGTTTGTTACCAGATTTGCATCCCCTCCCCATCTCAAACCATTCTCCTAAGACAAAATATTCCTCTGTGGGACTCACTTGGGTTTTGGATTTTTTGGCATTGGATCTGTCAGGCTCTTCCGTGTCAGATGCTGCCTTCTCCCGCTGCCTCTTGGAGTTCTTGAGAGGAGAAGACACCTCTTCTTTTATCTTCTGCCCCAAAGGAACCAGAACACAACAGTCACCAGTGGTGTAAATGCAAAAGCAAGTTGAATGTATGCCAGTGCACCATGTTTAACACGAATTAAGAAGAAGAACTCAGAAACTGAGGTATTTAAGAACAATCCAACACAAATCAAGCTGGTATGAAAAAGGAAAAATGAATAAAGCATTCCTCATCTCAAGGGGTATTTCAAACAGAGCTGAGCAGGACCAAGTCCATCAGGAACTCACAGCAGATACCTGACCTGGGTTACCCCTCTAACAGAGACCAACACCAGTTATTAACTGGTGCAAGATGGAGCAAGGATTTCTGCAGGAGACAGGCACAGGATAAGCCCCTTTCTGCTACATTAAAGTCTTGCTGTACTCTTGATATTCTGAGAGGAGTATTTTTAGATCCCCTCAAATACAGGGCTAACAGTGAATAGCTATTCTGAGATTACTACCTTCTTCCATGGCCTGGAACAGCTCTATGCATCACATAATCACCTAACTTCAAATTCTGCCAACTTTTCACTTTTATAATGTGAAAACTTGCTACGTACTCCAGTTTTGACTTTTTTTTTGTGGTAATATTTATTTTTAACTTGCTGCTTTTCAATTCACACTGCTTAATGGTAAGCCTTCCTGGCTTTGATTCTTTAGAATACTTTTGGAAAGTCACTTAATTCATTTAAACAGACTCAACTGTCAGCTTGCTCTGAACAATCAAGCAAATACACCTCCAGAGAAACAGAAGTAAGACTCAATTACTAAATGCTCACATTCCTTTGTAAACAAAGATTAAGCACTACTTAAAAAAAAAATCCCCAAAACTGTCTACTTGCCTCAAATACAGCATATTTCTGATCTGCATTACTCCCCTGAGCTTAATGCTTGCATTTGCATCCGAAATGGAGGGATTAATTTCTCGTGAGAGCAGAAAGGTTACGCGGGGTACTGGAGCAGATTGATCCCTGCATCCCTCCCTCTGGGCTGCCCCAAATCCACACACTCAGGACTCTGTGGGTCAGAGCCATTCCCCAACCCCGTGATTTGCACCTCCTGAACCTGCCCAGAGGTCAGGAAAGGGTTACCTTGGTGGATTTTTTGACGGACTCAGCCTTGCTGTCGTTGCTGGAGGTGCTGGCGGCGCTGGGCGAGTTGCGGCCGCTGGAGCGCACGTCCTCGGCAATGGGGGAGGCTCTGCCATCGGGGCTGGCAGCCTGCTTCTTCCTGCCACTGCGTAGGGTCGACATCTGGGGGAACACACACAGCTCAGCCCTGCTCAGAGTGCCCCAGCAGGGCAGGGAATTAATGGGAAATTCATCGGGAATTATTGGAAAATAATCAGAAATTAATCGGGAAATAATCGGGAATTAATCTGGAATTATTGGGAATTAATTGGAAAATAACCAGAAATTAATTGGGAAGTAATCAGGAATTAATCAGGAAATAATCGGGAATTGCTCAGGAATTAATTGGAAATTAATCAGAAATTAATAGGAAATAATTTGGGAATGAACTGGGAATGAATCAGGAATTTTTCCCTTTTCTCCGCAATAATTTTAAATTAAAATCAGAGGTAATACACCCCTGAATGAGCCTGAGAGCAAAAACCTGGAGCATTTCACCTTGTTGTACTTTTTCCTTCAAAGCTCAACTGGACTCAAATGTAAAAGCAAGCAAATCCTTCATCTGATTACTCAGAAACACTCAGTGCTGATTGTTTAATTAGCAGTGTGTTAGCAATGACATCAGAAGATGTTCCAACACACAGCACACGCACAGGGGTGCCTGAGGCAGGAGGGGACCCCGTGCTCCATTTACAACAGTCCATCTGTTGGCATGCAAGAGCCAAGGGCAGGGTCTAAACCCCAGCCCCAGTGTGCCCTGCTATGAAATAAGGGATCACAGCAGAGTACATTTCAGTAATTAATGCTGTTTCCCTGCCATTTTGGCAGATTTTTGGATGACTGGCTACCTAAAAAGCAATGGAGCCAACACTCCCCAAGAGTGGAGCCTCATGGGATCTTTAGAATCCATGGTCAGAAAGAGAGGGGAGGGCAAGGAAAGGAATCTGTCTGCTGCTTTCTATCAGCTAAACCCAATTCCAAGATCAAATGAGCCTGACTCTGCCAGAGCCCTCACAAGCTCCCAGGAAGGCTCCTGGCACCTCACAGAACAGCTCAGTGACAGAGCACACCAACAGAGGCAAACCAGAGCTCTCTGCAGGGAAGAGACTCAACTCCAGTAACATGAGGAGACCACAGGAACAGCATCTCATTTTTTAAAGCTCCTCCCGAGGGCTGAACTGTGACAGGATGCAGCTGGAAGGAGGACACTACTAGCCCAGGATCTGCAATTCACTGCCCTCAGGATGACAGTCCACTGGCAGCATCACAAACACAGGAATAACAGGCCTTGCAGAGATATTCCATCTTCTTTTCCCAAGGAAAGCCTCAGCAAACCCCAGGCACAAACACAGCAGCAGCAGGCACAGGCCATGGCAAACCAGCCAGTTTGAGTCTGGCTCCTTTCCCCCTGCATCAGAGGGTTAAACCCACCGAGCCTCGACTCCGCCGTGTCCTCATGCTATGCTTCCCACTGAGGCCATCATCTTCCTCTTTCACAGGCTTGAACATAAAGGGAGGGGGGTCCACGGGCTTCTCGATGGGCGGCAGCTCCCCGTACTTCTTGAAGTGAATCCGACAGTCAGTGCACAGCAGGATGTTCTCTCTGCCACCGTGGTGCCAGTCCTTGGAGGCTTTGGGCAGGGAAAGCAACACTCAGCACCACACACAGCACAAACACAGGGAGTCATTTAAAAAGCTACAGTCACAAAAGCAGCTGCTTTGTTACAGGTAATAAAGTTGGAGAAGTTTTTGGAAACTTCCTCCTGCTCCAGGGCACATCCTCAATACTGTGGTTATTTGTTTAAGAAACTACAGTTGTGAGGCACAGAAAAGGCCTCGTCTGCTCTACCTGGGAGCTAACAGGCAGCTGTTCCTCTGTGGTTTCTGAGAAGTGAGCTCTGAAGCTCTCATTTCCTTCCCCATTCTGGGGCTCCCACTTCCATTTGTGCACATGCCCAAAAAGGTCAGACAACCTTCAGGAGCAGCCACAGGAGCAGGGCTGACGCATGAGAGATTTGGTGCAGCACAAAGCAGTTTTGTGTGTGACAGTCACAGCCCAACACTGATTCATTATGTCACAAATTGATTACATAGATTATGGATTATGCAGATTTATTCCTGTAGAAATGTCTACCCCAGGGCTCTCCTTTGTCACTGCAATATTAATTTGCAATGGCAAAGCCTGATTAACTCTGTTAGGAACGCTGCTATTTCAGCTGATTCACCCCATGGTTGGGAACAGCACAGGAGCTGCTGGTGCTGACTGCAGCCACAGCCCAGCAGCAGCAGAGGGGAGAGGCCAGCAGGGACTGGGACATACTGGTGAAGGGACTGGGACCTACTGGTGGTGAAGCAGTGGCGGCAGGCGTAGCCCTTCAGCTCCTGCTCGCTGTCCTCGCTGTCAAAATCATCTTCACTGGCCGAGCTCAGGTCCACTGAGGGTGGGAGGACAAGGGAAAAAGGAAAATGGAAAATAAACACTCAGCAGGATTTTCTATTTCCTCCTACTTGGCTAAAATAACCATTAAGCAAAAGAGATCATGACCCTCTACACCCACCCTGCCTTTCCAGGCCATTATTTCTGATTTTTCAAACTGAGCAAGACCAGACCTCATCAGTCTGCACGTTAAGGGAGGGAGGATTCCAGGAATGTGCCAAGGGATACAACTCCTGGAACCTCTGAATCAGCAATGGTACATTTCCAGGTAAGCTGTCATCCAAATCCCATCCATGGTGAGTTAGAGGCCACATTCCAAACCCAACATTTTCAAGAGAAAGGAGGTTTATCTTAGAACCTGATCAAATTTATAATCAAATATTCTATATTTAAAACCTACTCTACAAGATTCCATGAAAAGATCCTGTGGTGGTTTTCCTGGTTTTTGTTTTGTTACCCAGCAGTACAGGAGGAATCAATGCTTACATACAATGGACCTGTTTGAAAAACATGTTGTGATTGTTTTGGATGAGAGGTACTGAAGGATAACACCAGCTTTCCAATTCTTACTGCAGGGCTCAAAGCTTCATCCCACATTGCAAAAATGTCACGTTTTGAACAAGAGGATATGCAAAGGGTCCCTTTCCTTTGTGGCAAAGTAGCTGATTACACATTTGTGAGCTCAAAAGCTGCATCTAAACCGCTGAAAATATGCAGACATCACAAAACTGTATCTTATCTTCTAAACACCTCAGGAGTAAATACTTCCCTTTTGAGAGCACTGCATTTTTCTAGTCCACCACTATAAATACACAACGTAACAGGGCTGTAATTTGTCACAAGCAGGAAGCCCTCTGGCTTCTTCTGTTCGAATCTTTAATTAGAAGAGAAGTCCTTGATGCAGAAATACTATTTTTTCTAAAGGATGTTTGTACATGCAGGTTACAGTTTATGCATCCAAGCTTACAGATCCTACAGTACTTGCCATCAGCATTTGTCAGCAAACTCGTTACCCTTCAAATTAACACAGGGTTACATTTAATAGCCACCCCTACCATAATTCCTACATTAATACTTGCAGGTGTTCAAACCCTGACTGCAGAGCTGACCCCAGGCTAGCACTTGCTTTCTTTCACTAAATGAATTTTTATTCTCGTCCTGCAGTCAGATCTGTAAGGATGGGCTCTCCCAGCTCTTGGACGTGCTGAGTTTGTTGGACTGAGCTGTGGAGTGCAGATCCTCACTCCCTGTGCACAGAGATGGATAATAAATCCTGCCTGTTGAGCAGGGAAAAGCCACAGCCCTACCCCTCCCTGCCACCCCGGCCACAATTCTGTGTCCTGCCTGCTCACCACATCCTGCACCTGCCCACACTCATTTTTAAATCTGGCCATTTCTGCCTTCCACAGCCCCTTTTCTTTACGAGGTACAAGGGCCTGGAAACCCTTAAACCTCACAGGGTAACAAACCCTTCTCACATGAACTAAGGTTTCTATGCCCACATGGACCCTGGGCAATGCAGCACGTCTTTGGGGAGTTAATCTTGGTTTAGACACTGCTCCAGGCAAGGCCAGTGTTCTTCCAAGGCTCCTGAGGGTACAGTGCTGGCTGCAGAAGGCAGGGATCACCCAGAAGGATGGAAGAGCCTTCCTTCCAGAGGGATGGAGGATTTCCTTCTTTCTGTGGTTCTTAATTCCCATTACTGTAATAAGCCTGGAGAAAACACAACGCAACACCCAGAAATCCAATCCCAGGGCAGCATTTCCATCCTTACAGGAAGCTTTTATGTTTAAGGACTGCACAAAGCCCTGGGTGATCAAAGCTGCCTTCCACATTCCAGCATAATGGTGCGGGAGATGGAGAGGGCAGCTGCCTGAACTCCATTTCCTTCTGCTCCCTGGGAGGAGCAGCAGCACCAGCACTGTTCCCACTGCTCCCTGCACCTGAACAGAGCCCAAAGCAGCGTTGAGCACTCACAGAACTCGCTGGAGGGGGGCCTGGAGGGAGTGTTGACCGGCGTGGAGGCGGTGCGGGTTTTGATCCTGCGGAACACTGCCTGCCTGCGGTGCCGCCGGTGCGCGCGCGAGCTCGCCGCTTCGGGCGTTTTCTTCCAGTAGTAATAGAAGGTGATGAGTTCTCCCTGCAAACACAAGAGGAGCATGTTAGAGGGACGTGCAAATGCGACTTGGCAGCTCTCTGCCTGCCCTGTCTCTCTGCATGCACACGTGGATTTTTCTAGGAAGAATCATGATGTGTTTCAGCCAGAAAAAAAAGAATTATTTAGGTAAGACACACACAAAAAAATCCTGGTTATTTTTTTGCCTGCTTTTGCAGAGGAGGGAATAAAGTAAATAAATGCTTTTTGACTCCTCCCCTAGGAGAGGAAGGAGGTTGGGAAGTTTCCAGCCTCCTCCAGGATGCTGCTGGTGCCAGTGCTTCGGAAGAGGGTGCCCTTGTGCCACTGTCAGCACCCCGTGACACCACCCCAAAGCTGCCCCAGCCCCTCTGCTCACAGACACAACCACCTCAACCCAAACACACTCTGCCATTTTGTCAGCCTACATTCCACAAACTGGTATTTTTCAATATTCTTGTGTAAGGAGCAGAAAGTTTGAGTAAAAACATGTTCAACAACAAGTCTATAACCGTAACACAACCCTAGCACACTAAATCGTGTTTTAATTTGAATATATATACCCACATCTAAATTAATTAAGCAGTTAAAAGAGCACACCTAGAGAAATGAGTGATAATTTCACAGCATAATGAATCTGGCTTGCATTCAAGGAGTGGAGCAGCTGCCATTCAAACCTGTGGATGCAATGCTGAACCAAAGAACAGCATGTGGTTTTAATCTCTTTTCTCTTACTTTGAAACCCCATCATTTCCTGGCGACTTGTCTGCCTCTAAGGTAAAAGGTGTTGTTGCTTTCAAGTTGCAAGAGAAAAACGGGGAAGTTCTAACCAGCCCCTTGAAAAAAAATCAACATCAGAACAAACATACCTGAATTGCCCACAAAAAGGGTTTCTTTGAACTGTGTTTTATGTGATCAAATAAGCTCAGCCTGCTGCCTCCGTGGGGAAATGCTGCAGCCCCTGCTCCGGGCAGAGCAGGAGTTAACGCCAATAACGACCCTGCCTGAATCCAAACCCTCCCCAGGGCCCCAAACAAGCAATTACAGCCACAACCAATACCTGCACCACTGAAACACTCCAAAGACAAAGGGAGGATGTTGTTCTAGACATTAACTGCTGACATTTAAGACACTTTAGAATTCTACCGATGCCTAATTTAAAAATAGAAACCCCAGAAGAAAGAACACAACCACAAGGGTGATTTCTGGCAGCAGGCAGAACAGATCGTTTTTAATCTGTGCTGCCACAGACTGCGATGATGCTCCTGATCCCCACCATGCACCTGAACAATATTCCTGCATTATACATTAAAATAACAAGTATTTAAAGTGATGGTTGGTGAGGAGGAACAAGTGAGCAAAACATTACCTACAATTCTTAATTCTGAAGGATAAAAACCTTGCAAAAAATATTAAAAAATGCATTTCCTGAAGAGAATGTGAACCTGGCTGGGGATGAGCACCCAAGCCATGGCAGAGCAGGAGTTCTGCTCCTGCCTGCTCCCTGCACGTGTTTGCTTTGGAAATACCATTTCCCTGAGCCCATTAAGTGGGCTCAAAGTCCACCCAGCCCAACTGTTTGTCCACTTGGGGATATGCCCGTGCCAGGAGCCAGGCTGGGCTCTGCAGGGAAGCTTTTGCAATGCTCTGCACAGGCAGAAAAGTCTCTTGCAAATGAAATCACTCATTTCTTACCTATAAATTCATTTGTATCAAATCTGAGGTGTCAGCACCAAGGAGCAGATCAGTAAATCCCATGTCTTTATGTCAGTGAATTAATGTGTCTTCTGACACATGGCAACAGCAGAGTACAAACCAGTCTGTTCTCCCATCATAAAATAGGGAATGGGAACCTGTTAGAGCACCATTTACACACTGCAAAGCCATCAGGTCCCAGGGGAAGTTTAACAACTTATATATGCACTGTATCATAAACCAAACTTCCAAAAAGAAATGCTGTATCTTTACAGGAAATGCCAAATTCATGAGCACAATGCTTTTCCCCCCTGAGACTCACTCAGAAGTGCACTCACAACTGCACGCAGATGAAGATGAAGGCAAAGTCTACTCATTCAACAACTGGTTTTAGGCCAACTAGGAAATGTGGACAGACTGAAGGACTAAAGAATATTCTGTACTTCCAATTCATCATTGGACTGCATGAGTTCAGCACTCAGCAAAGCTTGAAGTCAGAGGGGGAGCACACACAGAGCTCAAGCTCACACACAGGTACCCCACGGAAAAAACTCCATGCAAGATCTGATCATCCACCTGGCTCTCCAGGATGCCACTGTCTGCCCAGGGGATTAACTCTGGATGAGCCAGCCTGGCAGGATTAGAGCCACCATCCTGGTGCCTGCATGGGTGGCACAGGCTGGAGCACAAAGGACTAAGTCAGGAAAGCTTTGGTTCTTCAAACAGGGAGCAAAAACAGCTTCCAGCCTCACTGCAAGGAAGTCAAATGAGCTTTAATCAAACATGCACAGTGCGTGCTGCTGAAAGCCAGGGCACATAAATTCAGGAACAAAAGCTGCTGCAGAAATCAATAGCCTCCTGAAACATTAACACAGGCCAGCATTGATCAAAGGCCCTGGGACAAAAGGCTGCCTTGCAAATTAGCTGCTGGTTTTGCTTGCAAGCAAACAGAGAAGCATGAACGCTCTGACATGAATGGCCTGTAATGATCATTTTGTTGGCGGTGATCTCAGCTCACCTCACCGCAAGGTCTGGCAGTCAGCACATCCCACAGCCTGAGCTGGGCTGGGCCAGCTGCTCTGTGGCTAGCAGAGCATCAGCCAGGGCCAGTGCTGCCCTGCCAGCCTGCAAACACACCAAGCCTCTCCTTTAGGTGCCCTGGGTACGGCCACGACACATACAGAGCCAGGGGAAAGCAGCCTGAGCCACCCTTGGGTCCCCACGGGACTGGCTCTGCTCAGGGGCAGTGCCACCCTGCAATGAGATAAATGAAGGATGGGTGAGTCCTGGGGTGCAGTGACACCCCCTAAAGAGACAAATGAAGGATGGGTGAGACCTGGGGTACAGTGACACCCCTCAATGAGATAAATGAAGGATGGGTGAGCCCTGGGGTGCAGTGACACCCCCCAATGAGATAAATGAAGGATGGATGAGCCCTGGGGTGCAGTGACANCCCTGGGGTGCAGTGACACCCCCCAATGAGATAAATGAAGGATGGATGAGCCCTGGGGTGCAGTGACACCCCCCCAATGAGATAAATGAAGGATGGATGAGCCCTGGGGTGCAGTGACACCCCCCCAAATGAGATAAATGAAGGATGGGTGAGCCTGGGGGCAGTGCCACCCCTATAACGACATAAATAAAGGAAGGGTGAGACCTGTAGGGTGACTCCACCATGCCATATCCATGCACAACACTGTCAATGCCATTCCAGACCAACACCAGCAAGGCCCAGCTGGTTTTTTTCCATCAGTGTGGGGAGAAGATTCCTTTCCCTTCCAAGATTCATGGCTCTTCCTGTTCACAGCAGCCTCACCTTCACTCGATACACCACCACCTCTTTTTTCCTGCACACACAACCCCATTTTTCCATGTTAACATCTGATTAACTGTCCCAAACACATTTAAAGCAAAATGAGAAGCATTATTCAGGCTTTTAACAGCACATTTCGCTGAGAACACCTACATTCCCCAGTTTCACGAGGCAGAGGGGATTATGTTCCTCACTAAAAACACCAGTTCAGCTTTCACCGATTCTGAAATACATTCCGAGCTCACGACTCAAGTCTCCTGCCTCCTCCTGCCAAGGCCATTTCACCCCATGTTGTAGGTGCATATAAAAAAGTCACACTTCATCTGCTTTTAGCTCAGTTCTGGGGATTATTTTTGCAGAGGAAGATGTGGCTCAGCTCCCGCTTGCAGGAGCACACAGCGGGGAGGTTTCTGTGCCCTTCAGAGCTGACACCTGGATTGCTCCCCAGTCCTCACCCTGCTTCACCCAGGCATTGTCCTCACCTTGGGGCATTTTCCCTCACCTCTCCCACTGTTCTCACCCCCCACTCTCACCTGGGAGTTGTCTCAGCTCAACCAGGCTCCCCAAACCCCATCACCCCTCACCAGAGCAGCCCCTCCTCCTCCAACCCTCAGCAAACCCTGCTTTCCTACTCCTTATCAGCAGTTTTCAACTGTAAAAGACCGGGCCCAAGCTGTGCCCCGTGTTTGTGTTTAGTCTTGCCCTGGGTAAACAAAGGATTAAAGCTGGGTGTGCATCTGTGGATGGGAGGTTCTGGCAGCCCTGCATCTCCTGTGCAAGCCAATCACACACACACATCAACTTCCCTTCAAGTATCTGTTAGGGTACAACACAGTGAGCAAACACAATAATTGCTGTTTAATTTCCCCAGAGCCGAGCTCTGCCAGGGAAAAAAAAAAATAATGGGGGAGGGGAATAGCTTTACAGTAATGAAAGAGAAAAGGTAAATGACAGCACTCCTGTGTGGCTGTGAGCAGCCATGGCAGAGCAGAGGGGAACAGATTGTGGCTTTAATGAATTCACAATCTTCCTGGAATGCATCAAGATTTTATTAAGTCAACTCAATTTAGCTAATGTTCCTGTAAAGTCCTGCAGTAAAAGTCTCCAGTGCTTCTCTCCCTCACTGGATCCCCAGGCTGGGTCACTGCAGCTGCTCCAGGGCAGCATCAGAACACAGGTTTGGATCATGGGAGTGTGTGGAACACAAACACAGCATCGTGATGGAATCCTCACCCCTGCAAGTGCTCCCAAAACGTGTGGATGTGACACTTGGGGACACAGTTCACTAGTGAGAGTGCTGGGTTAATGCTTGGACTCCATGATCTCAAAGGGCTTCTCCAGCCTCAATGATTCCATGGTTGGTTTTTCTTATGAATTCAGACCCAGAGAGAGGAAATGTGGAATGCTTGTCTTGGTCTGAACAAGCTGAAGGACTGAAAAAACACAGCAGGGCAGAGAAAAGCAGCTGTGTGCTGCTCCAGGAGTTGAACTTGGCCATTTTTACAGAGTGAAGCTCGGCCTCGGTGCCTCTGCCAGCCATGACAAATAGGTTTGCACGTGCTCTAATTAAGCAGTAAGTCTCAGCAGCTTGTTCAGTAGCACTGATTAATGTCCACCTTGGGTGCACAGCAATCCTGCATATTCCAACACATTACTGAGATTTTAAGAGAGGCTTTTAAAAATCAAGCAATATTTTACTCAACACTACAAAAAAAACCCATTAAAAATGGTGTGAAGCTCTCTAAGGAATCCCCTGCAGGTCTCAGGGCTCTGGCAGGTTTTAAAGGCAGAAGCATTTTACCTTGCAGTTCCTCTGGCCATTTGTTATCTCCTGGATGGCAACACAGCCTCTGCTAAGAATTCTGCCCACAGTTCCAGGAGATTGGCTGCTCCCCCACTGTTTCCCTGCTCTGCACACAGCGAGGTTAAGCTCCCTGGTTTCATGTTTTTATCTCAAACTGCTGGCAAACAGGCTGGGCAAGTGGCAATCCAAAGAGCAGACAGGTGTGTAACAAAGCCAGGCTGACTCCTTGGCTTTTATGCTGTCAATTTACTCCCAACACAGGAAGAGTCACAGAATTTCCTGGGAACCCAGCCGAGGCTCCATCTGCATCTTCTGGATTTCATTTGGTTGTGGAAAAAAACCTGCAATCAGATAGAGCTTTCTGCTTTCTAATTGTGCTAAATGAGTGCTGGTACCCTGCTTGGCCCCCCATCACCAGGGTAAGAGGGAGCTTCTCTCTCCTAAAAAATGCTTCTGAAGAGCTCCACAGGTCCAGAGGAAACTGGGGCACTGCTGAGAGGGCTAAAATAAGCCTGGAATCTGAAGATTTCACTCCCAAGTTCCTCAAGCAGTGAAGAGACCACAATAATTTCACTGTGCCTGTTACCCAAACACACAGGTCACTGCTGTAATTGCCCCAGGAGAATCTATCTGCCCTTCTTAACTACTACTAATCCTTCACCATAATTGGTGAGTAATGGAATCACTGTCAGAGATCAGAGGCAGTGCAGGGACTGCAAAGTCAGGAGAAAAAGGAAAGGAATACATGAGCTGGATGTAAATAATCCCTCCTTCAAAACAAACATTATCTGCAGGAACACAGCAACACTCAACCACTGTGCAGCATCTTCCATCTGATGACAAAGTCAATGCAGTTTTACAAATTAAGTCAGCACATCCTTCTGAAGTTTTATGGTGGGGGGAAACAGAGAGGATTTATAAACTGGTCGACATCAATCCTAGTGGGAAGGACAATTGTGCTGATTAACCTCCAGCTCTGTGAGCAGCTCCAACACTGACAGCCTCCGAAATTCCTTCAAAACTCCAGCCCAAGCCTACTGGACAGGCTTATCCATCCTCATTAAATTAAACCCAGGACTGGCTGAATGTTCAACATTCACTTTCCTTTTGCCCTCAAACCAAGCTGCTCTTTCCTACAGCTGGGTATCCCTGGTTCATTCCCACCTCAATGGTATGGCTTTTGCAAACCACAGAGAAATCAAAACTATCCTGAAAAAAGCACCAGTAACATCTCTCCATGCCACATCTAACTCACCATTTTCACGTAGGCCATTTTTTCACTTTTTCCAGTGTTTGTAATTAAGGTTGCACAAACTGGCAGGAAAGAAGATAATTAACATTTTATGGAACTTACCCTCGCTATCAGCTCTATGCAAACAGTTCTTTTTTCCCTGTTTTTAGGGATTTAAGTACCAGCTTTAACAGTTCTGCAAAACAAATGCACAGCACACTGGGGCATTGTTTTAAGGCTGAGCCCCAGTTAAAAGCTGCCGCCCTTCTCTGCAGCTGTATGGCTGTACTGTCAGGCCAGAATGAAAAGAAAGCTTTTGTAATTAAGGCTTCTTCCTCCAGAGACTCCTCTTTGTTAATCAACAGAGTTCCCAATCCCCACAGGAACTCACACACTGTTGGCTGCATCCATTATTAATTCTTAGAGCCTGTCTTTAGCAGTGGCAGTGGTGGCTTTCCTGTGTCAGCACCCCCAGGTACATCCCAGGGGAAACCACAGGGTTATAAAACAGGGAGGGTTCAGGACCTCAGTGTCTCATCCACATCTGTGCAGTTTATTTCCTGCTCAGCTCCCCCACTGCAACTTGCATTATCAACATTTCTGGGGTTAGAAATGCTGCTTTGCCCGACCCATTTGATCTCCAGTAATTTAACTTCACCCTGCAGCTCTCAGCCTGTGCCCAGTTCTGCAGCATTGCTGGGATGTTCTCACCCCTGAGCACACACACAGGGCCAGGTGAATGCAGCACAGCATGGTTCTGAGGAACAGAGCTCAAATGCCTCTGCAAAGATGGCACAAGTTGCTGTTTCCTTGAGCCAGCACTTTTTCTGTTCCATTTTAGAGCCCACATCAAAGCCCTGGGGTTCACAGCTGGCCGTGCAGAATCTCTCCCTGCAGCCTCTTGTTAAAATTCAAGTTCTCAATATCTGAACTCACACACCAGGACAAAAAGGAGAGTGGGATAAATACCCAGATATATTAATGCCACTTATTAAGGAAAGCTTTCAGGGCTTTGGATCATGCCTTCCCCACTCCACTCACACCTCTCCATCAATACTGTTACAGGCAGAATTCAGCAGCACAATACCCAGAACAGCATTTCCTCAATGGAGGTGCCAATTATCCCTTTAACTGCACTTTCTTTTGCACCAGCTCAATAATTAAGTTTCTTGATTGAATATTGCTGGAGTTGAGGTTGTGGAACAAAACCCCATTTCCCTGCTGCTGGCTCCATCCCGAGGACACCTTTCCAGGGCCTCAAACACATCCCATTTTCACTCTGTAAATCCAAGCTATCCTGGTTCCTGTGGGGGTGTGTCAGGGAGAAGCGAGCCATGAAGCCATAAAGCACTTCCAACCACCACAAACTCCATCCTGTAAACATTTTTCTATTTATCTGCCCTTCATTACATGCACAATCTTATTATCTCTGCACATCCTCAAAGCGACAGCCGTCAGGGTCACCCTATAAAATATACATGGGCAATGTTACATCTAATGACTGGAGCAGGCAGGGAAATGAAGGATGGGAGGAGTGGAAAACCGCAGGATGTTTGAAAGGGATCATCAGTTATATCTGTGCATTTCCTGAGGTGATAATTGAATGACAGTGGCTGGGAGGAAAATCCATTTTTGAGCCTCGGAAAGGACTGCTAAGGAAGAACTGTTTTTGTGCTGGCAGCATGTAATGGCTGCCAGGAAATGGGAACGGCTCCTTCAGCCCCAGCAGCTCCACGGATTTCAAACAGGGGCTGAGGATCACTTCAAGCACAATCAGCTACTCAAACCAATAAAAAAATATCGACAGATTTTGGTCATTTCATGTGCCACCCAGACTGCCTGTTGTTGTGCTTTGCATGTCAGCTTTCATTAATTTAAGTGAAAGGCCAATCTTGTGTATGTGCATGTGCATGAGAAAGGGACACTCCAAACACAAGGACAGAGCATTGTCTACTCCCATAATTTCTGTTTAAACAAAGTATTAAAAACTTAATTCTGCTATTCAGCAGGGAATTTAATCCCCCTGCATGCCAGGAAGGTGTACAGACGCTCATTTGTTTCCCAACAAGTGAAATTAGGCCTGCAATTTTTAATAAAGTTTTACTACTTCAAGAATATTTTCCTTATTTCATCATGCCAATTTAACAAATTGAACCAAACTATATTTACCAAAACCTTTCCTGAGCTGTAACTGTTAGCTGTTTTTTTCCTGCTTGTTGACTACTTCACAGCAATAATTCCAGCTGGTATTTCAAGCAAGCTTTTCCCAGGGAATTGTCACTTGGGATCGATACTGTCATCACTGCAGCCTTGCCCTGAAGGGCTGATGGAAACACTGAGCTGGAGCTCACAATCACAGTGGGGTTATCTCACTGCAATAAAAGAACCCCCACATTCAGACTGCTCAGTAGCTACACCAGTGTCCCAAAGCTCAGGGAATTCCTGATAATCATCTTATTCAGATAAGATGGATGGCATTTTATTGATCTGAAAGAGCATTTCCAGCGGTGAAGTGCTCTCACTTTGCAAAGCCCAGCCTGGCCCTGCTCACCTGAGCAGCCACTGCTGCCCCTGGCACTGGGCACAGAAGTTTCCAGTTGTCTGTCAAGCCCGATTAAAAGCCACCAACTGTCCCTGTGTGGTAAAGCAGGGTGAGCACCATCATCCCTCAGCATTTCTGGGGTGCCCTGGATCAGCTCTGAACCCAAATCATTGCAGGTTCCCTGTAACAGCCACACATGTAAATCCTACAGCACCTGAGGGCCACTGTTGTGCTAATCAGAGCTGCTGCTTCTGTTTGTGTGGAGCTGTCTCCTGGCCTCCCCAGGTTAAGCTGGAATAATATTAAGCAGGGTTTAGAGCACATCGTATCAGCAGGTATGGACACCAAGCAGACAACACAACACAAACCAAGGAAACAAACCCACTCAAGCAAACAAACAAACAGATGCTGAAATTCTGATCTGATTTTCCATTATCAGCAGGGCAAGGAGAGCTGAGAGGTGGGGAAGAACTAGCCACTTGTTTCTCAAAAGCCACTTCAAGTAAATGCTTTTATTTAAATACAGAAATCAGAATTGAGGGTCCACTTGGTTCTGTGAGAAGCACCAGCAGTGAGGCTGTGCCAGCAGCAGCCCTGGTTGAACTCCTGATGTGTCTGACCACTGACCTGCGTTCCACACTTGCACGCACCAGATGTTTCAGGTTCTCCAAACACATCTGTGCTGGATCACACAAAGCCTGGCTTGTCAAATGTACACACTCCCCTCGCTGACACAGCTTCCTCCTCCCCAGCTCGTGATCTCTGGGGGAGCTGCTGGGGTTGAGGAGTTTGTTACAGAAACAGCAGCAATCAGAAAATACTGAACATTATACACGACACAAACTCTGTAAAATCATCCCCACTGCTAATGAGGAATGCGAAGAAGGAATCTCCAGCAAACAATTTTAGAAGTCCTCAAATGTGGTTATTTCACGATGAAAACTATCAAGCCCCTGATTTCATGCTGAAGACAGACAGAACGTGACCTCTTAATAAAAATCACAAGCACAGGATGTCCAACATCTGAACAGGCCAGATGGAGGAAGAATCCCGTCCACTTTACACCTGGAAAGTATCAACTGAACTCACACAAAGCAGCAGCTTATCACTGAAAACTCCCCCACAGCCCAGAGGGTGAGGGAGGACAGGCTCCTGCTCTGAGTTATGGACCGAGCAACCAAAACCTCTCAGCAGAGTCCCTGTCATTAAGGCCTGATTTTAAACAGACTCTGTTCCTCTCAGATCAGCTCCCTGAACAGCTGTTTTCCTTTTACTGCTCTGCAAGAACAGCTCCCTAAACCAGGAGATTTTCTAGATTAAGTAGGGAAGGTTGAGGGGGTATTTCAGTGTTTTCCTGTTTATCAGAGCAATACATGAAAAGAGGAATATTGAAAAAGGACATCAAGCAACCCCCCACCCCCAAACCACAAAGAACTGCCACGTAAGCTGCTTATCCCTCAGTTATTGTTGCTTCCCTCCAGTCTCAAATTCTTTCTGTCAGGAAAAATCCTTAGCAAGCAAAATTGAACTAGAAGACAAAGCTAAGAGTTGTAAAGCAGCATTAGAAAGAGCAATTCATTGTAGCTCACTATAATACCTATACAGTGAGCTCAGAAAAAAGAAATTACCAATTCTTTCCAGTTCTGTTCCGCCCTGTGTCTCCAGCAAACATTAATCTGAGCTGCTCCCTCAGAAAGTGAATCTGATCCCCACAATCGGGGTAAGGAAAAGAGGCAGCAGTCATTTGGGGCATGACTTAGAGCTCTGACTCCTGAGGTCTTGCAAATGGACCTGCAGTGAGCTCAGAGACAAAAAGAGCTGCTGCCATCAATCCTGTCCCACTGCAGGGCTGTGGGGACAGCTGAGGAGGCTGTCACAGCTCATTTTACTGAATGTGCCAAAATCAAACAACTCACTGATGTCAGTTCATGCTGTAAACTGCAGTGAGCAGTGGGTTCAGTGTTACCTTTCTGTCATGGCCCCTACAGGGATGAGACTGGAGAGAAAAGCTGTGTGAGCAGGGAAGAAAAGGAGTGGGATACAGCATGAAATGAAGGCAACACCATTGTTCATCAAACCTAAATAAATTCTTCAAATAGATGCAGAGACCCAGAGGCACAACTCAGTGCTGGAAAAAGCCTGCCATGGGTGCTGAGGATGCTGCTTTGGCTGCTGTGAGTATGGAAGGGAACTGCAGTGCCCAAATGGCACCGTGCTGGATCCTCCCCCACGGAAGCACAGAGGATGTACTCAATCTAGGCTATCATTTCATGAGTAATCCCAACTCTCCTGCTTTTCCCCCTCATTAAACTCATCATAGTGACACTGCTAAGACACAGAATCTATCTGTGCTCCAACCTTGCAGGTGTTGTTTGTAAGGTAAGTAAGTTATTTCTCTCATTATTTCTATTGCTCAGGCCTCACACTTGAAATCAGCCTGGAATTCAGCCCATTCCCACCAGGATTCCCCGTGTCTTTACACTGCTGTCAGCAACTGTGACCAGGTAAACGGGACAAAAAGTGGCATCTTTGGGTGAGAACAAAGCAAAAGCAGCAAATTAAGACTGACATTTTCATGCAAATGGTGCTAATGATAAAACTAAAAGGGAAAACACAGAAAATGATGCACAAAACCCCTGGAACCTGAGTGGAATTTTCCCACAGTGTTGTTTTTCACAGCAGCACTGCCACCTCTTTGAAATGTTCCATGAATCTTTCATACACAAACACACTCCAGAGGCTCAACAAACACCTGACAGGCAGCTCAGGCATGTAAGGACTTTCACAGAGCTGATTTTACAGCATGTAAAGGACCCTCCACAGGCAGGGCTGGGAACTCCACGCCTCTCGCAGCCAGGATGAGGCAGGAGCAGGACTTTGCAGGGATGGGGAATTCTTCACTCCCTGCTCAGTGCTCCACATGTGCTCTGAAGCATCAGTGACAGCAAAGCTGAGCAGCATCCTGGGGAAAAAACAGGAGCTTGGGGGAGCAGAACCATCCAGGAGTCTAAATCCACTCTGATCTATCCATGTACAACACACGGAGAAAAACCAGGAGCAGCTCATAAAAGTTTAAGTAGATCCCAAAGAAGCTGAGCTGTAGCAGTGATACAGGAGGGCAAACCCCCAAATTCCAGTGAAATGGGGATGCTGTGACCTGCACTGGAAGGGCACATTTCCCCTCCAGCAGAGCCCCAGAGCACAGGACAGGTTTGCTGCTACTCACGGGTCCCTAATCCATCACACACACGCTCCTGCAAAGGGGGCTCCTAATTGAAACCACTCCAGCTGTCAAACACACACCAAAGCCCTGCCTGGGGGTCACTGGCCCGTTTTTGCTGTGGTTTGGTTACTCACCAGGCTTAGAAAAGCTGCACCTCATGACCCTGGAGAGGCAGCAGGGCCCAGAGCAGGTGTGGGGCTCCGAGGTGAGCACAATTCCTCTTGCAGGAGAGCTCTGAACCCTTAAAGGAATTATTACTGGGTGCACCTCGGTTCTGTTCAAAGGTGCAGGGACCTGCAGCTCATTTTTCCAGGTTTGCCTCTCTGAGGGCAGACATCCCATGGCCAAGAGCTCCCTGGGGAGCTGGGAAGCAGAGCTGCCAGGAGCCCAGCAGCCTTGGAGCGAGCCACGTCAACATTAATTATGATGGAGACAGCACAGAGGCAACAAAGCACTGGCAGCAGCTCACTGCCTCCATTCCTCACTTCCCTGCTGCCCTTCCAAACTCGGCTCCAGACATGAAGTGGAAATCCCCTCTCTCCTGCACAGGAAGGTGACCTTGGGAAATGAGGGGCAATGATCCCAGGGAGCTGCATTACCCCAGAGCCCTGTCCTACCTGGGGACACCCATCCACACCCTGCAGGCTCCTGAAGGCTCAGATCCATCCATGTCCATCCACTGATGCCCACGAGCTGTTTCCCTGCTCCATCTGCAAAGACCCAACTACAGAATTATCCCCATTACAGAAACTGCCCTTCCTCAGCAGCTGCCAGCAGAGCAATTCTAGAACAGCAGCTGGAGACTGAACAGAGAATTGGGGAAGTGAGTTACACAGAGGGCTCTGCTCAGCACTGAAGGACAGCAAATACCTCTGCAGAGAGACTGAAGCAAACATATCTGACAAATCAGAACTTCTGATTCCTAAAACGTGAAGTCCCTGCTAGTCTGGGTTTGGGATTTTTGTTGTTGTTGATTTGTTCGGGGGTTTTCCCCTCATTTTGACATGACCTTTATGGAGTGACAAGCCCAGACTGAGCAGTGCACCAGAAATGCTGTTTATCCACAGCCTGCAGGATTCTACCCACACTTTCAGCTCAGAGACGACAACTAAAGCAGTCAAACATAATGCCAAACTCAGTTTTAAACATTTCCTGTATCTTTGCTGCACAAGTTTCCTTGAAAAGGTCAAAGCAGAACTTTAGCAAGTCAAAGAAATCCCAAACCTTCCTGCTGGTTTGGCGCAGACACAAAGCCCTAAATGGGGTGATTCACAGGGGTTTGTTACGTATTCCTGAACTGCTGAAGCAATGAAAACTCCTGCAGTTGCAATCTGTGAATGCCAGCATGGCAGAGCAGTGACTCAGGACTGTGTAAACAGGGGATGAGGGCGATAAAAGAGTGACTGCATGAGGTGGGAGACGGGAGGGGGATCTGCACCCACACACAGAACAACTCCACATGGATTTGTTTCAGCAGCACTGTCCATGTGCTCCATGGAAAAAGAGTCAGGAGAGAGGGGCAAGTGGGGTCAAACCCAACCACAAACAGCAGCTCCCAATGTCCGTGTTCCTGTACAGCAGCTACACTGCTGTTAAATAAAACCTTCTCCAAATAAATGTGTGATTTCCAAATATCTCCTGGGCAGCTCTGGGTTCCAACTCTCTGCTTGTTCAAATCCAGCAAGACTTTTCTCCTCTTCATCCTTCAGCTGGAAATCATTTGCATCATTTTTAAAGTCTTACAAGTTTAAGATATACGGATTTGCCTGAAACAAAACCACCACAAACCTTAATACATAATAAATAAGGGGAAGATAGGAAGAGGAGTCTTAAGCCCACAGTGCGCAGACAATTTTTCAGAAGCCCTTATGCTCATAAAAAAAAGGAATGTTTTTCTAAAGCCAGGCAACAACAACGAGAAAAAAAATCTATCCCATCAAATGACAGCGAGTAAGAACACGAGCTGGAATTGTTAAATCAATACAACTTCAGCACAGCACGGAGGGAGGAGGCCTTTGTCCCTGTCACAGCAAGGTGAAGGTCCAGTTACACAAGCCCCAGAGCTGTGCTGCAGCCTGCATCTCCTGCAGCATGGCATTCAGGAGAAATGCATTTCTCCATCTGCTCTTTTAGAGCCCACATGGTGCAAGGTTTGTGGCACACAGCTTTAATCACATCTCAGCGGGTGAGGTTTTGCAGAACAAAACCAGGGTCAAAGCAAAGCCCTCCAATTTCTGTAAATTCTGCTCTCCCACTTTCTAAGCCACGTTCCATCCCAGCTGCATTCCTGCAATGCAGTGAAGGACAGCAGTGTAGGAAGTGTTGTCTGTGTGACAGCAAACTGCAGAGGAGCCAGACAAGCTCCAGTGAAGCACAACCACCAAAGGTGAACAACCCTGCCCAGGCAAAAAAACAACTCACCACACAAACAAAATTCACCCTTAACCCTAAAGAAACTTAATCTTAACCTTAAAGAAACTTCAGGGAAGGGAAAATAACAGATGGCAAGTAACAGGCTGCAGAAACAGGACAAGGAGAGAGAAAAGGGTTGGGTTTAAAGCTTAGTGGGGTTTCTTTTGGTTTTGCTTTGGTTTGTTTGTTGGGGAGGTGGAGTGATTTATTTCTCCAGTTCCCTCTCATTGTAACTGAGGTAATGAAAGACTTGAGCTTTGGCAAAGATCCCCTCCGTGGCTATAAAATAAAAAAGAACTGTAATTAAAGCTACCAGAAACAAAGCTAATCAAACTCAACAGTAACAAAGGGCAACAGAAACACGTTCACTGTATCAGATCTTCCTTGCTGGCCCAAAGCCCAGAATTTTCATTACATTTTTTTCCTTTCCCCCCCTATTTCACAACAGCATTAACCAGCCCTGGCCCAGGATGCCTCAGCTTTACAAACTCTATTTGTAGATCAGCTTTTCATGATCCAAACACCCAGCATGTGGAAAGTGTTAAGTCTTTCATGTCATAGAGGAGGTCCTTAAAACTTCTACTGTTCAACTCCAAAATCTCAGAGCTTCACAGACCATTAGAGGTTTGTGAACCACAGGGAAGGGCAGAGTTAGCAAAATAAATCAGGAGTTCCTGTGGGATGTCCTGGTGCTTTACACAAGGGGCACAAAGCAGGCTCCAGTCAAACACCAGGGAGGAGTTCTCAGATTGCAGAGGAGAGTGCTGCTTTATAACCTGGAATGTGCTCTCCTCTCTTTGAAGGGTCTGGAGGCATCCAACAAAATAAAATAACTCCGTTTGTGTCAGGGGCACTGCAAGGGAAAAGGGAGAACAGAAAATGTCTGGGGGAGGGGGAGGATCAGCTCAACCGTTCCACCCAAGAACAAACTATTTCACCATGGCAATAAAAGCACTTATCAGCACCTTCTCCATGCCAAATTTCAAACTGTACAGGAGTTTGGTAGCGTAGAACAAACACCATTCCCTGCCAATGCTCCTTATTCCAGATGACCAGAGTCGGGAAGGATTTCCCAACCACCAGGACCGTCAGCAGTTGGGATTTTGTCATCAATCTTGTAACACTTTGTTTCTTAAGACTCCAAGTTCGTAAGTAAATACAGCAATTACTGGGGAAAGCAGTTCCTTCACTCACACCTCCCCAACTCCTAAGCTCACAACGTTTGCAAAGGAAAGGGGACTTGATAAATTTAACCTTGGAAGATCTGAATCAGAAGGAAACATGCCTGCCACCACTCCAGGATTTAAAAAGAGATGCAAAAGGTTTTCTGTGCAATCTGCTTTGATCACTCAGTGCTTGCTGTGACATCACCTTCTGAACCAGCAGAAAGCAAGAGAAGAGGGCTGGATTTCTGTCCTGCAGAACCCTGCACAGAATGGAGCTGCCCTTCCCTGCTGCTGGGAGAAAACAGGAGAGGTTCACCCTAAAGAACATCACCCTCACCTAGCAGCAATCACCAACATTCTATGTCCTGACAATTTGAATTCTATCACACTCCTAAGCATTTTTCCTTCAGACACAGAACAGAAAAGCAAACTGAGCAGATTCCAGTGCATGATGGTAAATGTTTCTTACACTTACAGAGCCAATTCTATCCACAAACTGCTTTACCTGCCCCTATGGGACAACCTCTATTCCACCCCCCCCCATTCTCACTTTATTCCACAATCTCTGTAATTCCTGGGAGTCTTCCTTGGCATAAAAAAAAAAACAAGTAATCAAGCAGTGCTTCTTTTTTACAGCTGGCTGGAAACAAAACTGACAAAATGAGTGCATCTGTCTCCTGGAGTTGTTATTGTCTTCTCTCCCAGCGCAGTTCTAGCAGCACATTACAGGATATTTAGGAGTGACTGATGTGTTTGGGGGCTGGTTGGGTGCCAGGGGAAGGCAGTGGGTGCTGTTCTTATGGGGCCATCTGGGGTAGGAGGTGATGACAGAGCCCTGTGATCTCCTGTGTAAGAACTGAGTTCATTCCATGCTCTGTGGCAGGCCAGGCACACTCAGAGTACACCTCACTCTCTGCCAAGGGAGGATTTTTTTTCCTCATGCACAATCCTTTGCCCCAACTGGCTCTGTGAACCCCACAAAACCCCACACAATTCCTGTGTGTGACCAAACTCCTGATCACTCACTCTCCTGAACACAAGACAGTCCGAGCTGTTTGTATTTATTCACTCCTTGAACTTGAGAATTCAAAGCAAACTGCTGCAGTAGCTTTTGAAACTGTAATCTCTGTCTCCCACACTGTAAATACACACAGCAAGCAGCACAGAGAGGATTACCTGGAGAGTATTTCTCTGTTAAACCATTTCAAAAATCAGTCCCCAGGCAGGATTATACAGATTCGTTTCTTCAAGAAGTCACCCCCATTTGATAACATTAGCACGGCTCTAGGACAGGATGTCCCACCAGCAGCACTGCTGCTTATATGCCTTGTTTATTTTTGCCTTTCTGAAAGCCATTTTCAAGTTTTAAAGCACATCTTTAGTCACTGCCTGGATGAGGAACAAACGACAGGAAGGTTTTGATGCATGGCAGCCGTGGAGAAGAGTCTTGCCAGGCTGGGACATTCAGCCATGAAAATAAACTGCACAAATCCTTGAGCAGATACCTATTTTATGTACCTGCAATTCACAGGACCTCAGGGTTGATGTCTGAGGAGCTGATACAATCTGACAACTGCCAGGGAAGAAGAAAAGCTGCTGGTTTTTCTCACAGGGAAAGAAAATACAGTATAAATATACAGCTGCTGATGAACAAAAGCATTTTAACCAGAGTCACACATATCCTTCAGCACAGATGTAAAAGAGAATTCACAATAGGAAAATAAACAAACCGAAATTCCTTAGGATGGTGAATTATAAACAGAAAGTAAGGAAAATGCAGTGGAACAGAACTCTGAGGAGCCATTGTGCTCTCTCAGTTGTTGAGGAAGACTCAGACAATATTGCATCAATTACCCAAATAATCCTGGCTTGTATCTTTGACTACAGACTTTTCCCTACAAGGCAGAAATTGTCCTTTCTGGCTCCCTGACAGAACTCTATGCAATTGCCTAATGGCCCTCTTTTACTTGCAACAATATTTTACTCCTACCTACCTCTAAACCTTCAGAGAAAAATAAACAATGAGTTCCAATCTTGTAATGTAAAATAATAAAAAAAAGGCCACTAGAGTGCAGAGCTGATTTATTGCCCATGCTAAACTCAATTCTAGAGTCCAGCTGGCACAGTGAACACACCTTCTGCTTTTATGCTCTTCATCTAGGAGGGTTTCTGAGTAAGAAAGTCCAATAAGCAGCTCATTTTTTGAGCTGATGATGCTGTAAATTACCTTTGGAACACAAAAGTAAAATAATACAATTGAAAATTAATCCTCTTATTCTTTCAAGAGAAAGCTTAAGAGATTTGAAACAAACTCAAAGCTGATGAGGTACTTTCTTGCTTTGGTTTTGCCTGCTTCAGCTGGAATTGAGACAGGCGGGGTTTGGGAAGGGTGTTCTGGTCTTTGGAAGATGGAGTCTTTAATGAATCATTAATCAATGAGCACACACACGTGGCACAGGCCAGGTGAAATGGGCTCTGCAGAGCCAGGCAAGATGAACCTCCAGGACATGGGAGTTCAAAGATGTCACTCAGGGAACTGAAACAAAGGGAGCACACATGGATATGAACCATGGAGCTGTGGCCTGAGTGTGCCAGGAGCTGCACTCACCTGCAGCAGCTGCAATCTATTTGACAGATGGAGGAAGACACCATGGTGAATGGGAGTTCAACCTTCACGTCTCTTTAAAGACCTTTCCAAAGCTCCTGGTTTATTATCCAATAAAGTGATGACATTTGCAATAGGTTTAACAGTTAAACTTTTGAAAACAAACCAGATCACAGAGAATACATACACTGAACATCCCTCTGCAAACAGCTTTCAGCTCAGAGCCACTTAAATTCAGGAATATCTCCATCTGAGCTCAGCTCCTATGAGCTCAGCATTTCATTACATTCCTTGGCTTTCCTTCTCCTTGCTCCTGGTGAGCAGCACGAAGTGCCTGGCTGGGAGCTGCCTCAGCACACTGCCTTACCTTGGAGTCAAACATTAATGCAGTGCTCTTCCTCCATCAGCTCTGAGAGCCACGCTCACAAAAACAGGAAAAAAAAAAAAAGGCAGCATGTTCCCTCCAGAAGAGTTTGTTATGCAAATGATTCAGTGGTTTCACTTACACAGGAAAAGCAACTGCTGCCTCTGCTCTGTTTCTCACTGGACTGAAGCCCAGTAGGATATTTGCTCCGACTAAAGAAAAAAGTCTCAGCCTATCATTTGAAATCATTTCAGAAATGCGAAGCCCACAAGCCCCTGTCTCAACAAGAGCAAAGCCCTGTGCCTGCAATGGCCACGCTCTGGAAGCAGCAGCAGCAGCGAGCAGGATGAAATGAAATGAAAAGAAGCAGTGGCTGTTTATGTTGGCAGTCGCTTCAAACTCTAATGGAAAATTTCAGCTCTGACTGCGTCCAGGCTAGAACAAGTTATTAAAGAAAAAGGTTCGGCTTTCAAACAGAAAAGGCTTCCACAGCCCGTCCCTCTCAGAACGCTCCCGCAGCAAAGACGAGGCAGGAAATGATATGCCTTAACTGCACTGTATTAATATTCCATCATTAGGGGAATATGGCCTCAAATAAAACAGATTTCCTTGGGGAGGCAGAGCAGCGATAAAGCCCACGCCACAGCCACCAACGCAGCTCCTGCTACAAACAAGGCTCACCACTAAATGCAAATATTAAAAAGCCAGTGTAGGGCTAAGTAATCACTTTATACCAACAGACCAAGAGATATTCATCTAATTATCCCCCTCCTCTGATCAAAGGCAAGCTGCTATTTGAACAATTGTGTCGAGGGAGAAGCTGTACCTTGCAGAAGCTCGGGAGAGTTCTGCACAAATATTCCTGAGGCTGTTGGCTGCCACGAGCAGCGACATGAGGAGGGCTCTGTCTGTCCTCAGAGGGACACACACCTTGCCAGCCCGCACATATGGCAACTGCACTGACCTTTCAGCTAACACACACTTGCACTATATTTAAGAGCTACTCAGGAAGCCAATATTGTGTATTATGTAACACAAGATTAAGCATTAATGAGGCAAGAATAAAATTGTTTATCTAAACCCCAATCTAAAATTAAACAGAAGTTTATGCTGAAAGCTCACACTGCACTCATTTTGTCTCCTAACATTAACAGAGCACAGCTTATTTAGTCTCTGAGGTAAGTCCCAGCAGCATTTAATTTGGAGAGAAAGATTTTACTATCAGAAGAGAGACCATTTTTCCTAAAGAAATGATGCATATTTAGCACTTATGTGCATAAATACAGCACGGTGCAGGTATTTCAATCTCAGGAAACAGCCAATATTCATAACTCCTGTTTACACTGTGCTTTAGAGCTAAATAAAGGAGCATCCAGCCAGAGGCAAGATCTCTGGATTGCACTCTGTCATCCCTTGCTCAGCAGCCAAACCAAAATCACACACACCGCAGATACCTCTGTGCTCAACAGGGGAATGCAGAACAGAATGAGCCCGGAGCCCGTGTGCCTGCACAAAGATCCCCTGTCCTCCTCCTGGGCTCCTTGCTAAGCCTCAGGAGCTGAGAGGAGAGGAGAAGAGGCACAGAGAGCATGGCACAGACACCATGGCACAGACACCATGGCACAAAGAGCATGGCATGGCCAGGGTACCATGAACTGCCCTTGAGGAACACAGCACCCAAAGCAAGGTCACCCTCAGCTCTCAGAACCTGCACAAGAGCCCCACAGCACTCAGGCCCAAACCCATGAAGGACAAAGCAGCCCCAAAACCTCAGTTCAGCTGCAGTGAAGGCCATGACTGGATAACAGCACTCCTGAACCTCGGGAAGCTGCCAAAGGGACAATCACACACATCCCCTCCATTTCTGAGGGATGAGGCTGGAGTTGCATTCCTCAGACAACACCCCTGACACAAAGCAAACAGCAGGAACCCCAACCAGAGGGAAACAATCCTATTTCTGCTGGGATTATGGCCTTGAACAGTTCAAACCAACTGAAACTGCCCCCAGAGGCTTCCAAAAGTTTGTGAGAGCACAGGGTCAGGCTGAGGAACAGGACCCAGCTCTGGTCCCAGCAAGGTGACACCAGGACTTGGCACCTCCTGCCCCTGCTCTGATGGAGTTACTGCTCTGAACAAGCTCAGTCTGTTCCATGTTTCTATTTACCTCCTGCACGTCGCCACCACGGAGTTAAGCTGTTTCCATGAACACAGAAAGGCAATCCCCAACCTTGGAGGCATTTAAGCACCTTTATCTCAGGCCTATCACAACGCTGCTGCTTCTAAAACTCTCAAATTCAAGTAGCTCAGTGTAATCATCTAAAGAATTCAGAGCAGAATGTTAAATACTCAGAAAATCCTGTATTATCATGAAGTTTTAGCAAATTATCCCAAGATGGGTGGATGGGAGGGGAATAAAACCATATTTAAAGCCAAATCAGATAGTTAAAGAAACTGCTGCCAGCTGTGCACCTTCCATTCTCACAACATGTGAATTTAAATGAAACTAATTATTGAAAACTGCTCACGTCACAGAGAAGCCTCCAAAATTAAACTTCTTACCATGAAGAGGAGTCAGCAGTGCTGCTGAGCATGAACCAAAGGAGAGCAGGGCAGCTCAGCAGTGGGGTCAGGCACCACAGCTACAGGGAAACTACCCAGGGAAGATAAAAGGAAGGAAGGTACATGGGGATAGTGGAAAAGGTGGATTTCAGACAGCTGAATGGGAACAAAAGGAAGTTTCAGAAGTTTTATTTAAAACCTCACAGCCCATCTGCATGGAGGCACATTTTCTCAGAGTGTGAGAAGGTTAATGCTGATCCAACATTAAAGCAGTGCCTGCCTCCATCCACTGAACCCCTCATGGGGACATAAACATGGAAATAAACCCGAAATCTGAAATAAACCAGCAAAGACCCAAACAAACACACCCTTGATGTGGAATAAACATTCTCTTTCATAAAGCTTTTTTTCTTGAGGATTACTCACTTAGAAGAAATAATTCAAAAAAATGTTTTGAATTTGGACTGTGTTGAACTAGTCAAAACACACATTGACAAATACAGATTTTCCTAAAAGTTATTGCACTATGGAGGAAAAAAAGCCCAGGCACAACTCAAATAGGCCATTCCCTAACACACTTGTGAAAGCTCAGTACAGGATGGCCTAATTCTCATCTCTCACCACGGCCACTTTACACCTTCCCAAAGTAGCAAAGAAATACAATGTCATGGTCACCTCTATATCCTGACTTTCTGCACAGCAGCCTCAGCTTGATTTAACACAAAGTAGGCCTGGTCCCTACAAGAATTCTGTATTTCTGTAGCATTCCTTATCTTCCAGGGTTTCCATGCTCCAAACACAGGGTTTAGGGTGATATTAGGGAGAATTTTCCCCCAGTGAAGGGTCTAGGAAAGGACACATTTTACAAAAACCATGATAATAAGGAGACCTAAATTTTAGTGGGGTTTGCAGAGGCAAAATCCCCTGGCTCCCCTCCCCACAGCCTTCAGTGACCAGGAAGAAAAACTCTTAATAAATCAAATGTACTGAGCCACTAAGGCAAGTCACTCCAAGAATGGTCCTGACACATTTTTAACTATCCTGAAGTTGTTTTAGTGTTTTTGTATCCATCTAACAACTTTTTCGAGCTTCATCTCATGCTAATGTGGTGCTGAGCAGGGGAATAAGGCCTTTCCCTGAAGTTTCTGAAATTGCTACAGGGTTACTTCACACTGCAAACACAAAAATGGCAGGCAAAGCATCTGAAATTATTCTGATGATGAAAAAATGCAGACAAATTAATCCCACAGCCTTGTCATTTACGTTATTCATTATTCCACTTTAAAGAACAGAAGTAAAACCGGACAGTCAAATATTTACTGTAGCCTTTATTCTGCAATGCCTTCCCATAGCAAAACTGCTGTAAATTTTGGCAGAAAAGGATTGGGAATTAGAGAAAGCAGAAGTGAGGCCTGTGGGCAAAAATAGGAAGCAGAGATTATAAACAACCCATTGTAGGTCAAAGGTTATTTGTAGATCAGTTACCACAGGGGCTAAAAAAAACCCTGAGCCCAAACCTATCAACACGATACTTCCCACAGCTCAGACTCAATATTTAGTCTTCTCTGTAGTAAAAAATTATGCCTAATGAAACAAAAATATAACAGCTGAAAAACAAGAGCTTTTGTGAGGTTTAACACCACTTGCAAAACTTTTACCAAACCCCTAAGCCTGATATCCAAGCTCCGACAGAGAAGTAGCACAACCCAGGACAGATATCTGCCCCCAGCTCTCCATTTTTCAGGTTTTCTTTTTCTGCCCCCTACAAAATGTTCTTCTCCACCACAAAACACCCACATTTCATATTTAAATATAAACTTAAATTTATAAAAATGCAATAAACTTCATAGCTGCTGTAATTCAAACTTAGAAGAGGACTTTCGCTGCTCAGCAACTTTACCATCAGCAGAATTCATTTCTAAAGGCAAACACTGACTTGTTCTAAATCCATTTCAGGAGATATTCTGAAGAAAAGAGGAAAGGCATGGTATGTGCTGGGTTTGTCAGATGCTGATAAGATCCATCCTATCTCAGCATTCCTTCCCAGTTCTCACCTTTCCAGCACTGGGCCTCTATGCCTCAAAATCCAACAGAATACTGAAGTCCACCAACACCTGATCAGTAATTTCAGTTTTCTTTCTCCTCAGAATGAGCGAACTTGTAATTATCTCATCCTCCCTCTCCTTTCTAACTCACACAGCGTTACTAGTTACCACCAAAAGATTTGTGTTATCACAGCACTGTCTCACAAGAGCCTCTGGGAGGAGAATGGAAACATCCTACAGAAGCTGAGACGTTTTAAAATATTCTTACAGCAATGCTCTTCCCCACTACACACCCAAACTCCACCCCTACAAAAGTCTAAAGAATCAGCTAGGCTTTAAATCACTGTTTTCCAGATCGCTAGTACACTGCTAGAAAACAGTCCAACTCCATTTCTATGGAGTTACCTCCTTTCTAAATGCAGAACAAAAACAAAACCACTTTCCCAAGCCCTCCCTGCAGTTAAAGGACACCTGCAGAACAGAAAGCGAAGCTCATTTTAGGACAAATGGAAAAGTGACTGGATTCCCAAGGCTTCCCAAACCCTGCATCCCTTGCAGGAGTCCCCCACTGCTCCCTGCCCATGTCCCTGGAGCCCTGCCAGGATTTGGGGAGGAATGACAGTTACATAACCCCGGTGAAGTTGGGGAGAGCCATGGATCCATCCCCACACACGAGTTCCATGGATCAGGAAGAGTTAAACACAGCCCCAGCACCGTGCGGGTCAGAGCAGCAGCGCAGCCCTCGGCCTGCCCGACCCCATCAGATGTTGTTTTGGTTTAGGTTTTCTTTAATTACGCGATGCCATTCGAACCCGACTGGATGACACAGAATATATTATCCCGTCATAATGTCAGAATTTAAAATTAGATTTGGTCTCCATAAACACACTTCACCCAGGCTCAACGGCTCCGGCCAGCCGTGACGATTATTTTATGTAACATCTTTCATACCCCAAGACCTAAAAACTGCGCTAAAAACCAGCAGCTGCTTTGGCCGGCTGTGCATTTCCCTTCCGTTTATCTGAGGAGAATTCGGGGTGAAAAGGAAAGAGTTTCGCAAGATCAAGCAGCGAAGCAGCGAGAGAAACAGCGAATTACATAAAGTCCAAATGTACTTACGGTCTCCTTATTGGGAAGCAACTCCTTTCGGATTCTGAAGAAGTTCTTGCCGTACTGCCTCAACCCCTTAATAAACCGTTTCTGTGATAAAAGATAACAAAAACAGCGTGTCAGCAGCAGCAGCAAAAAAAAAAAAAAAAAAAATTTAAAAGAGATTAAAAAAAAACCCGAAAGGCTGCTGTGAATCGGCAGAGGAGCCGAGCGGCGCCGGGAGCCCAAGGTCTGTCGGGGAAGCGAACGCACCTACACGGCTGCGAACGGGCGAAAAGGGCTTGGGAAAGACACCGAAAAATCCCAGCCGCATCCCCTTCCACGTCCAACTCGCAGCATTCGGAGCTTCAGCAAAGTCGCTGCCGCGGTCGGTGCTGCCGGAGCCGCTCGGGGCCGGGGCCGGGCCGGGCAGCGCGGTCAATGCGCAGCGCCGAGCAGGTGCCGCAGGGGTTAAGGGCTCGAGCCCCCCGTTCCTCGGCGGGGCCGGGCCGGGGCCGGGCGGGGAGCGGGCCGAGCAGAGCCGAGCCCGCGAGAAGCCCGCAGGCCGGGCGGAGGCGGCCGCCCAGCTGTGAGGCGGCGGGCGGGCGGGCGGCTCCGCGGGCCGCCGCAAAAGGCGGCCTGGATCGCCGGCCCCCTCACCGCGGCCCGGCCCGGCCCCAGCCCCGGCCCCCGCCGCCGCCGCCGCAGCCTCCGCCCGCCGGGCCCGCCCCGGCACCACCCCGGCTCCGGCTGTGCCCTCAGCAGCAGCGGCTCCTCGGTTGTACCCCTCAGCAGCAGCGGCTCCCCGGCCGTGCCCTCAGCAGCCGCGGCTCCCCGGTTCCAGCCGTGCCCTCAGCAGCAGCGGCTCCCCGGTTCCAGCCGTGCCCTCAGCAGCCGCGGCTCCCCGGTTCCAGCCGTGCCCTCAGCAGCCGCGGCTCCCCGGTTCCAGCCGTGCCCTCAGCAGCCGCGGCTCCCCGGTTCCAGCCGTGCCCTCAGCAGCAGCGGCTCCCCGACAGTCCGGTTGTGCCCTCACGCAGCGGGCTCCCCGACAGCCCGGCTGTGCCCCTCAGCAGCCTCGGCTCCCCGGCCCGGCTGTGCCCTCAGCAGCTCTGGCTCCCCGGCTGTGCCCCTCAGCAGCGGTTCCCCGGTTCCAGCCGTGCCCCTCAGCAAGAGCGGCTCCCCGGTCTCGGCCGTGCCCTCAGCAGCTCCCCGGCTGAGCCCTCAGCAGCCACGGTTCCAGCCGTGCCCTCAGCAGCTCCCCACCCCGAGCAGCCTCCGGCCGGCACCGCTTCCTGCTCTCCTCCCGCTCCTGCTCGGCCTCTCCCCGGCCCCTTCCTTCAGCACAGCCGAGCCCGGCTGGCACCGGGCCCTGTCCCCGCCATGGGACACGGCCACGACCCTCGCACGGCCCTCAGCACGAACCAGCGCCAGGGATTTAACATTAAACAAAAGTGCCTTTCTGCGGAAGGGACAGTCCTCCTAAACAAGGACTTTCTCCTTTGCTACAAACACCAAAATAAAAAGGCTTTCTCCTTTCCTATAAACACTGTACTCAGGTATAAACAACAAGCAAACAATAAATTCTGCCTGCAAAACCCGTAAGGGATGTTGAGTATGTGGGTCCTAGTATTGTAGGGAAAGGAGGGAAATGAGAATTCATAATCCTCTAAATAGAGACAAGCAAAAAAAAAAAGGTGTTTTCTTTTCCTATAAACACTGTATACAGGTATAAACAATGAGTAAATAACAAATTCTGCCTGCAAAAAAGATAAGGGATGTTGGTTATGTGGGCCCTAATATTCCAGGAAAGAGAGGGAGATGAGATTTTATAATTCCCTTAAGAGAAATGAGCCTTGAGCTGGCTTCATGTACTTTGGATCACATCTTTTTGCAAACATCTGCCTGAAGGTGGGCAGTGATCAGAGGCTGCCACGTCGTGAAGGGCATTGGGGATCCCAGAAAGGTTAATTCCTGCTCAAACAGCACTCTCAGAACCTCAGCAGCTCCCACCACAACCCTGGACGTGAGAGAAGAAGCTCCTTGGAACCTCCCGTCAGGGTTCTGCAGGTTTGCTCGCACAGGGATCTGTCCTCGCCTAACCCTGACCCTCAAAACCAGCAAGACTGCAGAGTTCGCCAAGAACGTGCCCGGGGGCACGGAGACAACAATTAACCACCACTTGTAAAGGCTTGGAGATTACAGTCAGTCCTTTCCAGTGCTGGTTTACTCACTCCCACCTGCTCCTTCCAAACCTGCCAACACAGCACCCGCAATCTCACTGTTCAAGGGCTCCCAAACACGGAGAATTTCACTGAGAGTGAGGTTCCAGCACCCAAACATTGGCAGAAGTCACACAAGTGCCCACAGAGCACTCCTGGTTTTCACCATGAGAATTTCCCCAATGAATTCTCACTATGCTGGGGGAAGGAGGATCACTGCCCTGGCACCACAAACCTCTGGCTGGTGCTCTGGGCACGAGAAGGTGGCAGCAGCAGTGACAAACACAGTGACAAATACACACACCCTGATAGCATTCCCAACATCCCGAAGAGCGATGCAATCCCAGGCTGCAGCCTGACACAACGAATGGAAACCAACTGGAGAAACACCCAAAGGCAGGCACTCCAAAGGAACTGCAGGATGCTCTCAGACCCCAACCCTCGCTGCCTCCTGGGCTTACCAGAGGGACAGTGCCTCTGCAGAGTCAGCTCACAGCATACACGGCAAAAAGTGACAGAAAAGCTGCAGGGAATAGAGATAAACCAGAGCTGGAACACTCCAACCAACGATGGGACGGCGAAGGGCAGCAGAAGAGCACAATTTGGTCCGTGGCATAAAATAAGAACGCCCAATTCCTATTCCTTATTTTGCCAGAGACTTACTATGGTGCACTTGAATTCTTAGGGGATAATTTAATTTATTTTTTAAGATTCCTTTCAACCGAACCATGTTACATTTGTATTCTCTTGTGATTCAACTCTATTATAAAAGCCTATGACAAAGTGTTTTCCTTTGAACCCCTGGGATGTCCGACATCCCTACTGGGAATGCAAGGCAAGCACAGAGCCCATCTGAAAAACTTAGAATTAGAGGAATCTTGAAATGCTGCTCCAAATTTCCAAGCAGGAATGAAGTCAATCCTTCTGGCCAATCCTGCTGACACCTTTATTGATGCTGTGCAGCATTATCCCTGGGCCACTGAGGCACTCTGAGATATCCCACCATAAAGGAGCTTTGTGCCCCTTGGAAAGGCAAGAGAGACACTTCTTAATATACAAGTAACAACAAAGCACACAAAAAATAATTTCAGAAACTCAGACAGAAATTCTAAAGCTTAACAGTATGTCTTTTTAAAACATTTTCAAATTTTCCTTCTTATTCTAGTCTTCTATTAATTCAGTGTTCTGGCCTCCCTTGGCCTGCAGCAAGAACAGCCATTCCTTTTCTCAGAGTCAAACCCAACAGAGACCTAAAAATGGTTTAAAATATGAAAGCAGTAAAGAGTTGCACACCAAACCAGAGGTGACCTGTTGCTCCCTGGCGTCTCACAAAGCAGACTGCCTGACACGGGTTCAGTTTGCTCTCCTGTGCACAAATGACATGCACCAAATTCCCCGTCCGTGTGCTAATGCTGCAGGAGATGCTGCACTGCTCACAGGAGGCATCTGGGAGCGACAGCTGCCAGGCTAAAATAGCCTCACCACAGACAAGATACACAGGGCTGCGGGAGCAGGAGCTGGGATAACAAGTGCAAGTGGCTCTGCAGCACAATGCTTTAATTTCTACAAGTACATAATTTGGATTTTTAGGACAAACACTTCAATTTTACCACTTCTGTTTAACTTTATAACATTGCTTATGACAGGATTCTGTCAGCATTATTGTTTGCGCCGCTCGCTGAAGACAAACTGTGCCACAATTAAAAAAGTGCTGTGGATAATGAGGGCTGTGAAGCAGCTTTAGGAAATCCCATGGCTTGTGGGGCAGTTGGTGCTGACAGACACGGTTTTATTTTCTGAGTGGTTTCCATGGCTATTGACCAGCCCCAACACGAGGCCTCCTAATGCCATCTGATAATTTGATGAAACGCATTCGATGCCGCAGCATCCTGGTGTAAACACGGAGCCATAAATAACCCAGGAGGAACAAGGAACGAGCATGTTAATGTTTGCCTGTGTGTTACTTGCAGGTCCCATATTTTATCCTGAGGAACAAATCTCCTGACAAGATACACAAAGCCATTATGTTGTGCCTGACAGAGCTCAGCTGGCACGTTTGTCACGGCGATGGCAGTGCCAGCGCGGAGCCGGGGCCCAGCTCGTGCGTCAGGGTTCCCATTATCCCCAGATTACAGCCTGGCAGGAGGAATTCTCTGCTGCAAACCCTGCACCCCGGCTCTGCATGTGCAGCTGAGCTCCCAGGTCGCTTCTCCACCTCAAAACCCCAAAATGAAGCTGTTGCTGAAAACATTCACCCTTAACATCCACTGCAAAAACAACCTGTTCAATCAGTGGGAGAATTTCCAACTGAAACCTCCAGAAAGGCAGCACAACTCTGATAAACCTGCAAATTCATCACTGCTACCAATGTGTCTCTTCTGAGGTGCTGCTTCAGTTGAGTTTACATCAAATGTGCTTCCTCTAAGGAATTCCATGTGCTGTTTCATTCTCTTCCTACGATTTCTACCTGGTTAATGAGTGAAGGACACTGTGGAATGCAAAACATTTACAAACACACAGAGCCTTGTCTGATCTTTCTCAATCCAGGAAACAAGGATTTTATATCTCAACCTTTCTAAAAAAAAAACCAACAAATCAAATAATCTCTTTAGCCTAGTCCAAGAACAGCAAGTTCTTCTCTCAACCTTTTCCTTAGATCTAAGCAAATAAAATGGCAGATTCTGCTATTATGAAACCAAGAGGTTTAGGGCACGTTTGGAAAGGCCTGAGGTTTTCCAAGCAGATGCCAATGGAAGATGTCCCACCTACTATATTTAATATGCATTTTTAAGTTTTGTAATAAATATGGTAGGAGAAATCATGGGTTTTTCACAGTTAACAGCAAATAAACACTAAATACACAAAAGTATCTTAAGCTTCCCAAGCTGCCCAAGCTCTGTTCAGTGTGCAGCACATGCAGAGTCAGCCCCACAGTTTTTCAGGGTGCAGGTGCTCCACGTGCACCAAGTTGAGTTCCAGTGCAGAGCACATTTCATTAAAGCTCGCCTGAGCTAACACTGTGCTTCTCTCGTGTGTGTGCAGTGCAAATAAAGGCATTTGCTGTGAGGGCAGTGATGGACGCTGTCCTCTGCACACAGAAATGTCCCGAGGGTTTTGTTATGAAGAGCCAACCTGAAGATGTCAGGTGTCTCGCACACAAACCTGTGTTCTGTGCTGGGAGAACTGGGCTGGTCCCACCCCATCCCAACTGCAGACCATGCCCGTGGTTCCAAATACACAAAACCCCGAATGTGGCCTTCTTTTAACAGAACCAAAAAATGGTCTGGGTTGGGCTCGGCTTAAAGATCCTCCAGTAAAAACCCCTGCCATGGGCATAACACCTTCCCTAGCCCAGACAGATCATAGATACTGCTCTGTTTATTTTCTTGACGATTTTTAAAAGTGAAATAATTCTACTTTGTCAAGACAAAACTATCCTTTAACCTTTGCGGTATTTTGAAAATAAAATCGTGTTTTCACCGAGTTCTCTCCCTCAAAGACATGGAAAACCAAAATATTTTGATGGTGTTCATTAGATACCACTCTGTTTTACAAGGCATGAATGCTCCCACTGGAAATTCAAAGCCCCAGTCCAGACTGCACCCCTGGTCACCCACACGTGACAAAAACCTTCCACTCCCCTGGCCATCTGCCTGGGAGATCAAGTGTCCTCTATAAACAAAGTGACAAGGAATACATCAGCTGAAAGCCTTCAAGGTGCCCAACAATTTGCTCTCCCTCCCAACCGGGCTCGCTTTGTCTTGCTGAAAAATTACACTGAAAAACGACACCGTGCCTGGAACTGTGGGGACTGAACCCAAAGCTCTGCGGGAGAGGCACGGCCCGGGCTGAGCTCTGTGTGCCCACAGACCCAGAATCATTTAGGGCCTCCCTCCAGGGAATGCCAAAAGATCCTGATCCATGATAATGACCCCCCTTCCATGGAGCTGCTTTTGTTGGGAACAATGGAGCTCCCATGGTACCTCTCTGCTGGCTGGAAATATTGGTATTAAGTGAGCGTGAGCACAGCTGTGTGTAAATGACATATATAAACAGATTAGATTTGTGTATTTATACTGGATGCAAACACATTAATAGCACATTTGCATACCCAGTTGGCTAAATGAGATTGCATGCAGAGCAGGATTACTGGTTACAAACACATTTATTTAGAATTTTCAATAAAGTATTTATATTGCCATTCAGGAGGTCAGAGTGGATTCATCATCCTTTTTCTCCTCTCTGCTTTCTCAGACACACACAAATGCTCTTGTCAACGAGCTTTGCAGGGATTGCCCATCCCTCTGCACAACTCCAGCCAGCAGAAGGAGCTGAACTGAGATGCTCACCCTCAAGGCTGCCTCAGTTTCCCCCCTCTGACATTACTGAAGGGGATGTTTGGAGGGGGTGAGAGCTCTCCATGTGACCACCACCTAAATGCCAGTTCACACAACTCCTCTTTCCCTCCTCTGTTTAATGCCAGGGATCAATGCGAAAGTCTCTGTGAAAGGCAACACGATACTGAAGGTGACACAACAGCACTCAGACATTTCCAGGGCTGCAGGAGAATTCAGCTATTCCTTCACCCCGGGCCTGGAGCTGTCAGGGAGTTGCTAACCTTTTGTGCTGACCCCAGCTGTATTTTCCCATCAGGATTTCACCAGAGCTATTTTTATAAAGAGAAAGATTTCAGGTTCACCCAAAGCACCAGGAAACGCTTTGATTCCCATTCTGCACTGTACCTGTGTCTGTGGGGGAGCCTCGATGGGAAAGAGAAAACAAAACAGCAAAATAAAGTAATAAAAAAAATCAATGATGTCTAAACGAGGAGTCTGTTTGCTCTAATTGCACCCTGATTATCAGCTCTGGGTGCTCTCAGTGCAGAGCCCAGATCAAACACCCCAAGCCCTCAGCTCCAGCCGTTCCCGTTAAAAGCTCCGGCGCTGCCTCCCGGGTCCTGCCCGGCCCCGCCGATAAATCAGCCCCGACCTGAATGGAGAGGAACCGGCACCGGGAGGGGTTGCCAGGCAACGGGAGCAGGAGAGATGGAAGGAAGAGGGAGGGATGGAGAGAGGGAGGGATGGACAGAGGGATGGATGGAGAGGGAGGGATGGAGAGAGGGAGGGATGGAGGATGCGGAGAGGGATGCATGGAGAAATGGAGGAAGAAATGGAGAAAGGACGCATGGAAGATGGATGGATGGACGGATGGATGGACACAGGGATGAACACAGGGGTGGATGGGTGGACAGGGATGGAGAAATGGATCAGGGATGGAGGAGGAGGAGGGAGGAGGGAGGGAGGGAGGGGGAGGGAGGGAGGAGGGAGAGAAAGGAGGGGATGAGAATAAATGTGAGGATGGATGGATGGATGGATGGATGGATGGATGGATGATGTGGAGGATGTGATATGGATGGATGGATGGAAGGGATGGATGGATGGATGGTGGATGGATGGATGGATGGATGGATGGGAGATGGATGGATGGATGGAGGGATGGATGGATGGATGGATGGAGGGATGAATGGAGGGATGGATGGACGGACAGGAGCAGGAACACCTTCCAGAGGGAGCAGCAGCTCCTGGACTCCAGGAGGCTGGAAATGCCCATTCCCTCAGGACCCTCCTCCAGCAGCTCCTCATTCTGTTAAACACAATCATTTCCACCAGGAGGAAATGCAGCTGGCCAGCTCAGCTCTGAGCATTTACACACCCAGGAAAGGCATTCCCCTGACAGAATCCCAGTGCCAGATCCAGCTCTGGGCAGCTCCCAGCTGCTCCCACAGCCTCCCCAGGACTGAGCTGCAGGAAATCCCTGAGCTCACCCCTTCTCTGGGCACCCCAAACAAACCCCCCAAACTGGAGACTGCCCTTGCTGACAAAAAACAGCTTCCTGTTTCTCAAACACTCTCTGTAAGTTGTTGCTTCCTGCAATCAACACTTTTTCAGTGTTGCAAACAAAGCTAAAATGGTTTGAACGTGTTTTTACATAAATCATTTTTTAAAGGTGCCTTTTAAGAGTTAAACAGAACAAAGGTCTGGCACATTTGTGACCCAGAAAAGCAAAACAATGTACTGCTGACAAGAGACAACAGAAAGCTTTTGATTCTATCTCAGATTGCCTTATCTGCACACAAAGAGATTCATTTCTGATTGTTATTTTAAACTGCTGTTAAAATGCTAACATACAAAAAAAAAGCCTGTTTGTACATCAAAACCAAAGAGCAAGTAAAAAAAAAAGTGCTGGACATGTTCCTTCCCAAGGACATCCTTCCTTTGCCACGTGGCTCTTTGAAACAGGTGAGTGGAAGAAATTCAGCTCTTAACCAGCAAACTTCAAGCTAAATAAAAAAAGCAAGGTTGCAAGAATCCCCCAGGCAATGATTCCTGTAAGAGGCAGGAATTTCTGCAGTGCCTTCCCAGGTAAATCATTAACAGGGAGCTGGCAGGGCAGCGATGCCCAGGATGGAATGCAGGCACTCGGATACAAATTCCAGTTTTTGACCCTTACCAAAACAACACAAAGTAACCTTTAGAAACTCCCTAAATTCCTCTCAGAGTCTGCCACTGGCTGCAGGGCAGTGAAGAGACCCCTGAGCATGCAAAGAACAAATCCTGGTGATGACAAAATCAAACTCCAGGCTGAGGGACACATCCTCAGTGAGGGGGGAATGGGGCCAGATGTGAAAAAGGGAGAAAATGAAGAAAGATTTGAAAATGAGGGACCAGAAATGCAGCTGCAATGATGGTGAACATTGGAAAGGAAACCTTGAAGGTGGAAATCAGGGAGGGAGGCAGGGGAGAAGCGATGCTGAGACCGGAATTACCTCCCCAGACACGTAAAACTGGACATAGCAGAGAAATGAAATATGCACCCTTATAAAGCAGATTTGCCCTCTTTGCCTTGCCCAATTTGTGGCAAATGGGATGTTTGATTTGAGCGCTGAAGTTATTCCAGAGCGGCGGAGGGGAATGTGCTGCCGTGTCATTTATCAGCTCCTCTAAATGCATAAGGCCTGGCTGATCAATCTGCCCAGCAGCCTAAAAGCCATATAAATCTGAGAGATGCTGGGACAGGGCTGGGGGAGGAGGGGAGAACAAAAGGAGAGGGAAAGCCATGGTGGAACGAGCTCAGGGGGAGCAGGAGATGTCAGAGGCCACGAAAACTGGACCACAAAGGCCAAAGCTCTGCATCCTCAGCTCAAACAGAACCCACGAGGTACAAACACCATGGGGCACCAAACAGCAGGGTCTGACTGAGCTCCTGGGCAGGGATGGACACATCTGACACCCCTGAACGGGGAAATGGGCACAGAGAGGGGCACCCAGCACCCACAGGCTCTCAGGGTGCCAACCACCTCCATTCTGCTAAGTTCCAAGTGAAGCTCCTCAATAGGAACAGATCCCAGCTTTCCTCTGGGTCATTTCCAAACCCAATCCCAGTGTCCTTGCAGCTCACACAAACCCCAACAAGAGATCACAACTGAACCCTTCCAGCTGCAGCAGAACTGCCAGAATGACAGAACATCCCGAGCTGGAAGGGCCCCACAGGAGCATTGACCCAACACCCCAATGATCCCTGCCCAGAACACCCCAATGCTCCCTGATCCAACCCTTATCCTGCCCAGAACACCCCAATGATCCTGATCCAACCCTTATCCCTGCCCAGAACACCCCAATGATCCCAAACCCTTATCCCTATCCAGAACACCCCAATGATCCCTGACCCAACCCTTATCCCTATCCAGAACACCCCAATGATCCCTGATCCAACCCTTATCCCTATCCAGAACACCCCAATGATCCCTGACCCAACCCTTATCCCTGCCCAGAACACCCCAATGATCCCTGATACAACCCTTATCCCTGTCCAGAACATCCCAATGATCCCTGATCCAACCCTTTTCCCTGCCCAGAACACCCCAATGATCCCTGACCCAACCCTTATCCCTGCCCAGAACACCCCAATGATCCCTGACCAACCCTTATCCCTGCCCAGGACACCCCAATGATCCCTGATACAACCCTTATCCCTGCCAGAACACCCCAATGATCCTGACCAACCCTTATCCCTGCCCAGAACACCCCAATGATCCCTGACCCAACCCTTATCCCTGCCCAGAACACCCCAATGATCCCAAACCCTTATCCCTGCCCAGAACACCCCAATGATCCCAAACCCTTATCCCTGCCCAGAACACCCCAATGATCCCAAACCCTTATCCCTGCCCAGAACACCCCAATGATCCCAAACCCTTATCCCTGCCCAGAACACCCCAATGATCCCAAACCCTTATCCCTGCCCAGAACACCCCAATGATCCCAAATCCTGTGCCCATGGAGCTTTGGCAGCCTCGGGGCTCTGACCCTGCCCTGGCAATGCCCACCAGTAATCAAAACATAATTAATACATTTACAAAAACTACAATATTCATAATATTTATAATTTCTAGCTACCTACATTATCAATTCTACATTCTAATCTACTTTTCTCAAAAATGCAACGTTCTTCTTCTATAGAAGTTATTAACACTCCTTTTCTTTTTCGAAACTTTAATTATACACAATTGCAAAATCAAAGCTTATAAAACCCCTTTCTCTCACACCCACCACCCTCTGGGAATGACTTTCCCCAGTTCAAGGTGTAGAGTTTCCCTCCTGTCAAATTCCTCTCCTGGTTTTATCATCATTAGCTCTGGTGGCATTGCCATCCTTGTAACTCATTAGGGAGCTGCGATGGATGCAGGAAATGATGAATATTTAGTCCCTATTCATCTACTACAGCAGCAGCCTATTATCAAACAAGTGACACCTTTACAAACTTAAATTAAATAATGGCTCCCGTGGAGGATTCCCAGCCCCTGACAGGATGGAAAGTGATTTAAGGAACATAAAGCTGAGCAACTGGTGATGGATCATGGCTTCCCACTCTCTCTGTTACAGCCTGGAATGGAACAAATGATCATTTTTCAGCCTAATTGAATGTGGCCGCCCTGCTCGTACACAGAAGAGACAAAGCTTGATAATTTGCTTCATTAAAATGCATTTTTATGTCATCACAAAGATTAAAACAAAAAAAAAATTGGTTCTGTTGATAGGGAAGATTAGAAAAATAAAATTTATCATGCAAACAGCACTTGCAAATGAGGTGTATTTTGGCATTCATAGTGCTTATGTTGTGCAAGGAAGATAAGCCCTGAGCACTAAAGCACACAGAGCATCCACATTGTGACAGTAATCAACATTTCCTCAACAGGAATTATGTCACTACACCCGTCTGAGGAGCATTTTGGCATTTGCTGCTGCAAATAATTCCCAACTGAGCAGAAAAAACTCAGGACAGAGCACAGAGAATTCAGGGACGTTCACAAAGTTTGGGGTTTTGGGGCTGTGTTCGAACAAAGAATCAAAATCAACACTCAGGGACCCAAAAAACCAGGGAAAAGAAATTCAAAAATCAAATCTCATCTGTCAAGTTGAAGACAAGGCTGTCATCTGTCTGCACTCGCTTTGTTTTAGGGGTTGGGTTTCTCTGTGTTTGTAAAGCAATCTTGGTAGGAACAGCAATTTGCCATTTAGACAGCAAACAACTCAAAACAAAACAGACATTTGCCATGTCAGATAATCCATGGGCTCTGGGATGTTTAATAAAGTCTAATTTCAACCTAAGTACTTGGAAAGGAAACATTTTTACCTCTGTTAACTTGGACTGAGCCAAAATCACTTGGAGAGAAGCTGGGGATGTCTATCATACCCTTAACATGGAAAAATATCAAAGAACCTCCCCAGTATTTATTATTTTAATCCAAGGTATTGAAAAAGTGAGGATCCTGCAGATAAATTCAATTTCCTAAAGCCTGCAAGACAGATAAACTCAACCAAACTACTGAAATGACAGCATTGAATGGATGGTTATTTATTAATGGATGCTGCCATTAATAAAAACCAACAAAGCACTCACCCCTCATTAACTATTAGAAGAGGTGAACCTTAATTTAAATCACACTATTTATGGCATTTCCAAAACACCACCAATGAAAAATACCTGAAAACAGGTATTTCTTGTATTTAAAATATAAAATAAAAAGCATGAAGATGTTCATAGAGCCCTGGAAGTTGGGGTGATGCACACTGAGGAGCATCAGAGGCAGAAATCCCTCTCAGGTCATTTATTGTATTTGATTAGGAAGGGGCAGCAAATTGTGAAATGTAACTCATGGACACTATGAGCCTTTTGAAAGTCAATCATAGCATTAATGAGTGTAGATTATTTTAATTTTATTTGGAAATTCAGTGATGTACAAAGAAATGGGGAGTCAATAAGTCAGTTTTACAAGAGAATCAGGATGTGACCTCACACCCCCAAAATCACACACAGGACAAAGAGGATTCAGCAGAATCACCAGAGGTGAATTCTCGTGCTATGGAAAAAGCATTAAGCTCAGAAAATCCTGAATTTGGATGATCCCTGCACTCTCCAGCTGCTCTTCCTAAAGCCATGACTCAGTTTCCTTTCGCAGAAGAACAGGATACAGCAGCAGGTTATATTTAACCCAGATCCTGGCTCCCTGGGCAGATCAAATGTGGATAAAAGGTCAGGGTGCTGTGACAGGAGCTGTGTCAGGGACAGGACAGCACCCAAAGGTGCCAGGCAGGACTTGGGGCTGTGTGTGCCCAGCTCAGGGTTTGCTCCAGGAACAGAACTGATTCCACGCAGGAACACCCTTGGAAGCACAAATGCCATCCCTGCCATCCCCAGCACCCTGCTCCCTTTCCAGGGGACACCAGGATGATGGAGGCTGGGAAAGCATGGCAGCTCCATTTTATTTATTATTTTTATCTATATTTATATTTTATTTATATTATATTATTATTTTTATTTTTTTTTTATTTTTTATTTAAGTGCCTTGGAAATGTGATGAAAACCACGCTCTCCACAATCAACCTCTGTCGTGTTTATCCATCCTCCAAGCAGCAGATTCCTTCCCCTTGGCAACGGGGAGCTGAGGGATGGGATGGGAATTGCACACCCTGCTCTGGAAAAGCAGCAGCAGCTCCCCAGGGCACCCATGGGTGCTCTGATTTGCACTCAGAATTTGCAGTTTTCCATCCCCAAACAGCTCCCGAGCTCTGGCTCCAAAAAAGGGTGGAGGACAGACACTGGAGGCTGATTCCAGGCAAATAAATCCCTGGGTTTTGCATAAGTAATTCGTCCAGGCCGGGGAGAAGAATTCCTATTTTTAATAAAATTTATTATTTTGGGGGGAATTTATTATTTTAGTGCTTAACAGATACAAATATTCCACGTGAATAGATGAATCAAAAGCATATGGCAGCTCCACAAAACCCCAAATGATATTGGGAAAGGAAACAGCAACTCGTCTGGCAGCTGGGCAAAGATCAAGATTAGGGAAAATCACCCAGTTTGAAGCCAAGGTCACTGACAGGATTTATAGATTTATCCCTGAAGAGCCTTTGCTGAACATGAAATGCTGAAATAATTTTTTTTTTAATCTCTCTCCCCCCTCCCCCATTTGGGCTCCCTCATTTGCTGGAGGCTTTTAAAATTCATTCCTTTTCACAGCTGGTTAAACAATGGAATCTTTTGGCAAACTAAAAGGACGGAATTGATTGCCCTACACAAACTTTTCTGCACGTATAATTGATTTTTAATTCACTGCCTTATTTCCAAAAGGACTTGACAATAAACTCGGTGCTGTACGTGCAGTATTGATCCCTCCCAACCAGAGCTCAGATCAAAGACTGATGCAAGTTAATCACAAACAAAAGATTGTTATCTTTCATCCAGGAGCCTGAATTCAGCTCAATTCCCCTCTCAGAGCTGTAATACACCTTGTCTTTTCCAGCATTTTGTAAACCTGCCAGCTCCTCGGGAACTGTAATTTTATGCAACCTTTAAATAACAACTTTTTTTTTCTCCGAGCAGAATAATTTCATCCTTCATTGGTCACTTCTGACTGGGAGGGCTGATGGTTCTTTTCCACTCCGAGTTCTCTGAATAAGACACAGATGAGGCCTTCCCATAAATGTTTCAGCTAAAATCTTATTTATTCTTACAGCACAGGCCCTACAAGGCCATGGCAATTGCACTTTGCTGCGTTTTTATCTCAGTGCTCAGCCAAGTTTCAACTGTTACTGATTAACAGACTTGCAAATGTGTCTGGATTGCTAAATTCCAGAAAATGTTCATTTACTGGGACTCTCACTGCACTGGGAAGCTGCAATGTTGATTTTCTGTGGGTAAAACAACAAAACAAAGCAATAATTGATGTCTCAACCTTCCAAGGCCACTCCAGGAGCAGCCCTGTAATGCTGCTCAGCTTTTCCAACATCTCTTCATGATTTTTTTTCACCCCCACTATTCCACAGGCTCCATTTCAATCTGGCTATGAATCCCATTTTCTAGAGCTGCTGCATAAACAGTAAATAAAATTCATGGTATTTTTGCCCCAATAAGCAGCTCTGTCTCCCAGGGCATCTGAAGAGCTCTGTCTTGGAAAAAGGGAGCCATGAGAACAATGTTTGGATGAGCACCCTCAAAAAAGGGTGGAGGAGAGACACTGGAGGCTGATTCCAGGCAAATAAATCCGTGGGTTTTGCATAAATAATTCCTTGCCCTGCCACACCAGATTACAAACACACCAGAGAGGCATTTTGCTGTGTCCTGTCCCTTTTGGCTGAAAGATCTCCACTTGTGTTTTATGATAAATGAGTTCAAGCTGAAGCCAGGTGTGGATATTTTAAAATTTATGAACTTGTAAATCGATGTACACGGCCAATTAAGATTTAGCAGCAGCAAGGATTAACTATCCCTGCACAGAAATTGAGGAGGCTGCTCGAGTGGAGGTTGTTTACCTCAACCACTTGACATCAAGAGCGGTGTAAAATATTTAAAAGGCAGAATATTTCAAGATAAAAGGCAGTGATCAGGGTGGCATTGACAGCTCTGCACTGAAAAAACCTTCCTGAGGAACACCTGGCAACTTCCTTTGGAGCATTTACCATGGATGGAACCAGGAATTGTCCTGAAATTGTGGGAATTATCACCCACATCTCCTTTAACTTTAGAAAACACAAAGCTAATTCAATAAAACCTCAGCAGTGTTTTTCATAATCAACATCCAAATGCTAATTATGAGCACAGTTGCATGCAGGAGAGCATCCCAGTGCAATAAACTGCAGCAAGCTCTGCCCGTAGCAAGAATGCATAAATAAACAGAATTAATAACAACCCGAGTGTGGACGGGTGACTTCATCTGTTTCCATTAAATGCAGCTCAGCCCCGGGCCTTTGTGCTATTTCAAATGTGTTCATCATGTTTAATTAAAAACCTAATAAACTGGAGGTTCTTTCCGTTCTGATTTGGTATTTCTCTCTCCTGTAAACACTATTGATTTGGTTAGAACTTCTGATAAAGAGAGGAAAAGGAATATTCTGAGTGAGAAAAGGAAAAGGTGAGGTGGGATCTCTCCTTCCACACCCCCAGCACAGGAACCTTTCCATCACATCAACAATTAAAGATCATTCTTATATCTCTATTAATTCCATCACATCAACAATTAAAGATGATTCTTATATCTCTATTAATTCCACCTCTCTGACAAATTACTGATTTGAAATGGAAGCTCATTTTTGGACCTGGAGCAAGTACGGGGTCAGAATTGCCCTGAACATCACTGAGATGTAAAAGCAGTTTCACAGAGAAGATTTTGGCCCAAAACATGCAGGAATTTTATAGGGACAATTCGTCATGGGAGATGTTCCCACTGAAACACAGCAGGAAATGGGAATGTTGGGTTTAACCAAAAATGAGTCCCTGATCCTGATTCCAGTCTGGGATCTGTGCTAAGGACCCAGCTCAACCATCAGAGCAAGCACCAGAGAGACAGAGGCACTGCCAAATTCCTCTTGTGGCTCCCACCTCTGCTCCTGTGGCAGTTCTGAGTATTTCCAGGCAGTTCTCAGTATTTCCAGGCAGTTCTGAGCATTTCCAGGCAGTTCTCAGGTACTTCCAGGCAGTTCTGAGCATTTCCAGGCAGTTCTCAGATATTTCCAGGCAGTTCTGAGTATTTCCAGGTAGTTCTCAGGTATTTCCAGGCAGTTCTGAGCCATTCCCAGGCAGTTCTCAGGTATTTCCAGGCAGTTCTGAGCATTTCCAGGCAGTTCTCAGTATTTCCAGGCAGTTCTGAGCCATTTCCAGGCAGTTCTGAGCCATTTCCAGGCAGTTTCCAGGTGTTTTCAGGTACTTCCAAGGCAGTTCTGAGCATTTCCATTCAGTTTTCAGATATTTCCAGGCAGTTCTGAGGTGTTTCCAGGCAATTCTGAGTATTTCCAGGCAATTCTCAGCTTCTTCCAGGCAGTTCTGAGCCATTTCCAGGCAGTTCTGAGCATTTCCAGGCAGTTCTCAGTATTTCCAGGCAGTTCTGAGCATTTCAGGCATCTGAGATTTCTCAGCATCTCAGTATTTCCAGCGTTCAGAGAGCTAAGTGCCTCCTCCTCCCCTGGAGAGGCTGCAGAGCCAGCACAGGATCCCTCCATCCTCCTTCCATCCCTTCCTCCCTGACACCACAAAGGTTCTTTGTAGGACTGTGGAACCAGCCCCAAACACACAGAACCAGCCCCAAACCAGCCCCAAACACAAGAACCAGCCCCAACACCAGAACCAGCCCCAAACACCAGAACCAGCCCCAACACACAGAACCAGCCCAAACACACAGAACCAGCCCCAAACACACAGAACCAGCCCCAAATACACAGAACCAGCCCCAAACACGGGGAACCATCCCCAAACCATCCCCAAACAGTGGAACCAGCCCAAACCAGCCCCAAACACACAGAACCAGCCCAAACCAGCAGAACCAGCCCAAACACACAGAACCAGCCCCAAACACACAGAACCAGCCCCAAACACACAGAACCAGCCCCAAACACACAGAACCAGCCCCAAACACACAGAACCAGCCCCAAAACACAAGAACCAGCCCCAAACCAGCCCTAAACACACAGAACCAGCCCCAAACACACAGAACCAGCCCTAAACCAGCCCCAAACAATGGAACCAGCCCCAAACTGGAACCAGCCCTAAACCAGCCCCAAACAATGGAACCAGCCCCAAACTGGAACCAGCCCCAAACACACAGAACCAGCCCCAAACACACAGAACCAGCCCCAAGCAGGGGCTCCAGGGCTGGCTCAGCCCTCCCCTTTCAGCTCCTGCAGGAAGGTTGGAGTAAGGAGAGAGCAAAGCACACGGAATTCACTCAGGAGCTGCCTGGAAGCCCTGCAGGAACTCCCAGCTCACAACATCTCCCCAGCCACTGCCTGAATTATTAAATGCACTGAGAGACCATCAAGGTTTCATCCATTAATCAGTTCCATTTTCTAACACCATTGCCAGTTTTATTAGGAGCTTAACAAGATCCCGTTTTTATTTTTGTTTACTCTTTAAATACTTCACCAATTAACCAGCTTAAAAATTGATCACACAGGCAAAAAAAAAAAAAAAAAAAAAAAAAAAATCAACCAAACTTTTCTCCTGTCACTTTTCCACGAGCAATTCTGTCCTGCACTGGATCAGATTTTTTCATTTATATACCATGTACTTTCAGTCACATACCCATGTCTGTGTATTTTTATTTACACAGACAGACTCCTTAAGAAAAAAAAAAAAAAAAAAAAAAAAAAAAAAAAAAAAAAAAAAAAAAAAAAAACCCAAAACCATAAAAAAGCAACAGAAGCAAGAAAGGCTGGAGGAGATAAATCATTTCTCTACCACTTCATCTTCAGTCCAAACTTCTCAATCAGCTTTGGCACAGTTTCTTCACCAAACGCTGCAGGGCTTTTCCAGCGTCGTAGTTACTTTCATGGAGCTAAAAAATAAAGGAAAATAGATCATTCAAAGGAATTAGCAGTGATTGATATTGGAGAGAAAAAAAAAAAAAACACTACAGGGAGCCACGTGAGGTGTTCTCTGCTTAATTATTTTTAGTGTTGATATATGAAGTGAAATTCAAACAAACTGAAGGGGAATTGGGGTTTTATCAGCAGAAGGAGCACTGCCCTCCCTTCCCAAATCTCTGCCAGAGATTCAAGCCAAAGTCACTCTGCTTCCCTTCTCACAGTGATGTCAGCCATGATTAAAAAAAAAAAAATTAATCCATTATGGGTTATACTTCACCCAAATTGGCTCAAAGCTCCTGTCAGCAAGAACAGACCTGAACTGCTCAAGGTGCTCTTCCCCCTCCACCGAGTTATGTTAGTTTAGAATGCTTCAGGGAATTTTAAATGAAAAAAAATAAACAAAAAAAAAAACTTCTAAAAATAAAAGGTCACTGCTGGGCACAGCCCCCTGCTCGTTCACTGCAGTGTTTTTAGAACAAACAGAAATGTTCCTGAACTCTTCTTTCCCTCACCAACAACTAAAACAACAGCAAGCAGGGTGTTCCTGAAATAAAACCAGGCCTTGAAGAGCCCAAAGGGGATGAGAGGGGAAATGGAGCCCCAGGGATTTCTGTGCATCCTCTGCCTTTGTGGGGTTTGTGTCCATCCTCAGCCTTTGTGGGGTTTCTGTCCATCTAGCCTTTGTGGGGTTTCTGTCATCTCTGCCTTTGGGTTTCTGTCATGCTCAGCCTTTGTGGGGTTTCTGTCCATGCTCAGCCTTTGTGGGGTTTCTGTCCATGCTCTGCCTTTGTGGGGTTTCTGTCCATGCTCTGCCTTTGTGGGGTTTCTGTCCATCCATCCATCACCTGCACTGGCATGGGGGGACCAAAGGCTTCAGCTGCCCAAATTCATCCCCTCCTGCTGCCCCTGCAGCCCTGGGAGCTGCCACCACCAAAGCCACCAAAGCCACCAGAGCTGTCACCAGAGCTGTCCACCGGGGACAGAGGGGACAGCAGGGGATGGACAGAGTGACCCTGAGCCAGAGGGGACATCAGGGGGATGGCAGGGACACCCGAGGATGGACGGGGTGACCTGGGGATGGAGGACAGTAGGAAGAGGGGCACCAGGGATGGAGAGGGACAAATTTCGCTGAGGGCACAGGGACCCCATCCCCTTGAGCTGAGCCCTCCTAAGCTGGGCCTGCAGTTCCAGCCCTCCCCAGCTCTGCTCCAACACCAAAACTGCCCCAAAACCCAAACAACTTCAACATCCCCCCTCTCCAAGGCTCCTGTGTGCTCCCTGCCCACTCAGCCACCAAAATCAGACGTTGCCTTTTCTGCTGGGCACACTTTAATCCCGCTCCTTGTCTGCACTCCAGCACTGGAACAAATCCATCTCTGAGCAGAAAGCAGCGTTTGTTTTGCAGCTCACCTTGCAAATGCTCCCCCAGCAGAGATTTCTCACTCAGGAATTGTGACAGTGCTGGAGAGAATGAGGCTTCTGTTCCCTCCCTCCCAAACCCCAGCCAAAAAAGGTTTTTTGTAACTCTGAGGGCATCTTTGCTTTGCCTCAAGGACAACTCGTGTTTTTCCCTGGCAGCCCCATTGCCCCAGCAGCTCAATCTGCACAAAAAAAAATAAAATAAATAAAGCAGACAGCCCAGAAAGAACAGCCTGGGTTTCTTTTGCGACATGGCTAATACCCACTACCATAGAGAAATAGAATTAATTTTTGCTTAGGCCAGGGGCTTGGCACCCAAATTTTCGAGAGCTCTCTTTCAGGGAAAAAATAGGTGATTCTTCCATGCTGATTTTTTCAATATACTTTTTGGTTGAATTTTTTTTCTCTTTTTTCCCTCTTCTTTTTTTTTTTTTTTTTTTTT
>VKON01000159.1:976360-989786 GCA_009741485.1 Malurus cyaneus samueli | reverse complement strand
AATATAAAAGCAGACAGGCCCAGAAAGAACAGCCTGGTCTGACAGGCAAGCACTCCAGAAAAAGAATATTTGCAGGCCAGGCTGCCCCAAATCAGCTACAGAAAATAGGAGCATTAACTTTGGATGTAATAATTGTTATTATTACATTAATAAAAATCCAAACCCCATCAGCACAGAAGAGCTGTGGGACAGAGCAGACCCATGTGATACACACTTAGAATATCCTGAAAAATGTTTCTTTTAGCAAGTGGGAGGAGAAAAAAATGTTTTATAAATGCCAGGAGTAGGATAACGCAGCAAAAAGGAAAAAGATTTTCTCCAAGTGTTGGAGTTAAACTGACGTGTTTCAATCTGCATTTTTACTTTCAGTCATTTAAAATCTCTGAGCACTTTATTGGCAAAACTCAAACACATAAATAGCAGTTAATGATGGCTGTCTGTGCTTTCATTAACTTGTGCTTGAACTTCTCCAGGTATTTCTGTAAACACGGGGTGATTCTCCAGGCAGAAGGGAATCACCATTTCCAGCATTAACTCTGCCATCCCAATTTGGCACCGCTGTCACTTTTTACTGTGCACGACTGCAACAAAGGGAACCACCACAAATGCACTTTCAAACAGAAAATCAGCAACTTCTGCATCACTGGGCAGGATTAAAGGAAAATTCTGAATGTGCACATGTCCAAAAAGCCTCTTTTGTATTGCTGTTAAAGAGAGGCAGAGCCAGGGAAGGCAAAAAAAAAAAAAAAAACAAAAAAAAAAAACAAACAAAAGAAATTTTTACCACCAAAGGATCTCCAGCCCCTGAGCAGAGCTGCCATTTCTGGCTGCAAATAAATTCTCCTTTGGCATGGCTCAGCTGTCAGGCACCTCCAGTCTGTAATGAACCCATGAATTACATCCTGCAGCTCTGACATCTCTGGGCTTGCTCATCAAAATATTGTTCTTCAATTGTAATTTATAACTTAATTTCAATGTCCCTTTCCTGTGACCTTTTTTAGAGCAGAATGCCATTGCATCTGGCAGCTCCTGCTCCAGCAAAGCATCTCTGGGCAATTACAGCCATTCTGATGTCCCTTGAAAGGCTCAGCTCAGGGAGGATGAATTCAGACCAAGATATTAAATAATTGCACTCCATTAAGGACACTGAGATCCCTGAGCCTTTTTCTCCATGGAGAAATTGCTGTTATTTCAGCAGAGTTTTACTGAACTGCTTCAAGCTTGGGGTGGGTTGGGATGGAATTTGAAGCAGAAGGGATTTTTGGGGCAGAACCCTTTTTTATGGGGCTGTGCCATGTCCAGCAATGGAATTGCAGAGTTCTCCAGATTCCAGTGGTGGCTCTTCCATGGGAGGATGAATTATCATGGACAAATCCCACCCCAAGGAGAGGGAGAAGGAAAAACACACAGAAATGAGAGCAGAATGGGCACCACTGCCTTGAGCAGCTCCACCTTTGGGGGCACAAACTCCAACCCCACTAATTGAACACTAAAATGTAATTCAGGCCCCTTCTTTCAGCAGCAGAGCTTACAAATTCCAGTGTAAAATTTATTTACAGCTATGGACATCTTGCCCTACTGTGGAAGTAGAAAATGCTTCTTTTCATTTTTATCAACCATTTCCTAAAACCCAGCAAGAGAAGAGCCCCAAGTGCCCTTTAGGGCATTATTTAGGTATCAGACAAAATAAAAAAAAAACCCCAACTTCCATCTTTCCCCTCAAGTTCTAATTGTTTTAAGCATTTAACTACCTGATGCTGATAATTTAAAATCCTGGTTTTGTGATGCAGCCCCTCTACCCACCCTGGCACTGCCAGGGAGCTGCCAAAGAGCCCAAAATGCAGCACAGAACAGCAGAGGGGCAATACAGGCACGGCCAGCTCTCCATAAAAAGAGCAAGAACTCACCAATGACCTGCAAAACTTCCAGCAGCACTTAAAAAAACCCTTCCCAAAAAATGGGAGCACTTTGCATATTCCCCCCAAATGTTAAAATCAATCACAGCAGTCGTTTTTGGCCCTTTTTATCTGAAGCAAAAAGGCTTCCTGCCTCATCTCACAGATAAAGAGGTGAAGTTTTTCCCCTCAGAGCAAGGATGGATGAAAATTTGAGTGGCCAAGTTGTCTCCACACCTCCCCTGGGCTGGGCATGAGCTGCTGATTCAGAGCCATCCACAAGGAAATCCAGTCAGAAGGAGAAACGCTAACATGTATTTAAATAATTTTTTTTTTTTATGCTTTCAACCTTGTCTGTAGTTAATGAACAAGAAAATCTGGTCTAAGGGCAAGTTAAAACAGGGAGTAATTTGTCTGGGTGACATCTTGGTTAGGAGTGAGTTTCCTTGCACTGGGATTAGGCTGTCATGTTTGTCACTCATAATGACACGTTCCCAAGCAGCAGAGCTGTGAGAAGGCACAACAACACCATTGGCAAAGAGAGATTTACACAATATTAGCATCTCATTGTTGGGCCTCTCCTACACCAGTGCTACAGCAGTTTGAACAGGGCTCATATATGAGGATAAATAGGAGTGGCTGGTTCAGATTTCCCCAAAAACTCAAGAGATCCATGCTGCTCCTCACCATATGAGGATAAATAGGAGTGGCTCTGATCTCCCCAAAAGTTTAGAGATCCCTGTTCCACTCTGCTCCTCACCATATGAGGATCAACAGGAGTGGCTCTGATTTCCCCAAAAGCTCAGAGAGCCCTGTTCCATGCTGCTCCTCACCATATGAGGATAAATAGGAGTGGCTGGTTTTGATTCTCCCAAAAGCTCAGAGATTCCCCAAAAGCTCAGAGATCCCTGTTCCATGCTGCTCCTCACCATATGAGGATAAATAGGAGTGGCTGGTTTCGATTTCCCCAAAAGCTCAGAGATCCCTGTTCCATGCTCAGCCTGCACCCTGCCAGCCCCAGTGTCTGCTCCAGAATGAATTATTCCTCTGCAAATCTGCCAAAACAGAGCACAAAGCAGAGGATGAATTCCTGCCCGAGCTGGGATCTGTGGGAGCAGAGCTGCACAAGAGCACAGGCACGGGGCAGAAGGACAACAGAGGTGATGAATTTCTGGTTTTGCACTGGTGTGGGCACAGAAAGGATCTTAAACCACATCAGAGTCTGGAGGGCAAAGAGGAGGAGGAGGGAGGGGAAGGAGCTGCTCCAGGATTTCCTCAGCTCTGCCAGCAGCAGCAGCAGAGAGATTTGTGCTCAATATTCCCCACATTCCATCCTTCCCTGGACTGTCAGATCTGACATCCCCTTCCCCCACAGCTCAGGGTGACTTCTTTGGGATCATTTTTTCATCATTATTAATTACAGTGAAAGATCTGCTGTGTCCTCCACCCCTCCCAGTCCGACAAAACTGACAGCAGCAAACTCCAAATGAAAACTTCATTTCCAAATGAAAACTTCATTTCCAAACAAAAACTTCATTTCCTTCCTAAGGGTCACAGTGACAAATGTGGCAGCAAAGCCCAAGAGCCAAAGAAAGGAAGGGGAGCTGAATTCCCCTGGAATGAATGAGCTGAGGTGTAAATACAAGTGTGAGGTGGCTCATGTGGCACTGAGCCTTCCATGATCTTCATTTCTATCTGCTGTAATTAACAATAAATCATTCGGGGGCTCACAGCACCTGTTATTACATAAATAAAACAGCAGCAAAGGAGCCTGTCAGCACTGATTTATGTGAAGTGCTACTCCCAGGTTTATTGGATTCCCATAATACAGAATCACACCACACCATTTGCTTCTACATTCATCTTCTGGGTTGCATATGATAATTTCTAAACAAAGACACAACTTAGTGCAGGTTAAGAGGCTCACAAATCATTTATCAGCTAAATCTGATCCCTTTTAAAACTGAAAAGATAAAAAAGATGCCATTTAGGCAGGACAACAAGTGACCTATCTAAACTGTTTAAAGTCAGGAAAACAGGGTCCAAGAAAAAAGTCAAAGTTTCTTAAAATATCCCTGACAAAGCCATTATTTATAAGGAAACTCTTTTCTAGAAAAATTCAAAGTGGACAAGGAAAGCATTTTCTAAAATAGACATGCACTAGAAACACAAAGAGAAAAGAAACCAAAAGAACAAAACCAAAGTATTTTGGGACTAATCTAATTTCAGAAATGAGAACTCCACAAGTGCAACTGCAGATTCCTCGGGCTGCCAAGCGATTAAAGGCAGTAATTAAAGCTGATAGAGAAGCAGTGAAGTTAAATGGATTTTCTGCATTAGGCTTTTATTATAGATAAGGGGAAAGAAATTCCAATTGCAAAACCTCTTTCATGATTATTGACCTTAACAGAAATTGGAGTTTCTGGGAAGGATGTTGGGAACAGCTCTGACAACTGCAGAGTGCTGAGACAGAGTCAGAGCTCCAGCAGCAAAGGAACAGCTTAACTCAGGGAAAACTCCAGCCTGGCTGGGCTGAACAGGGCCTAAGGGCCGGCTTAGGGGCAGCTCAACAAATCCCAGTTCCTGCTGGTGGCCCTGAGCTGAGCAGATCCCAAAACAAACACGGATTGGGATCACCGCCCTGAGTTCAGCCCTCAATTCTGAGATTTAACATTTGAGATTTGAAAGGAAGCTGCTGCCAAAGATGTGACCCCAAAATGGGGTTCAGCTGTCACCAACTGCACACCCCCAGCTGTGAGCAGGGCAGCAGGGCTGGAGGGAAAAGGATGGGCTGACGATGTCCTGTCCTTACCGTGTTGAGCGCGTTGAGCGTGGTGTCGTCCCGCGAGGCGGCCACGCAGCCATCCTCAGTGGATCCCCCATCACACATCCCTGCAAAGGCTGCCATGCTCCTGAGGGGGGAAAAAAAACAGGCTCAGATCCTCAGCTGCTGCTGGGACACAGCAGAACACACAGACACCCCACTGACACCCCATAGACACCCCACTGACACCCCAGTGACACCCCACTGACACCTCCAGGGCCTTGCGATGGGCAGGGAGAGCAAAGCACCCCAGAGCTGCAAAGCTGAGTCACCCCAGCACGTGGAGTAAGTCCAGAATTAAACTCCAGCCTAATTTGCTTTCTGCAGTTCAAAGTCTGCGCTGCCACGGGAGCAGAGCCTGATTGGGATTAGGGAAGATGAAACCTGAACAGAGTCTCAGCAGAGACAGCAAATTCTGTGCTGTCATCTTGGTTTTATGGTGTCGGAAAACTGCCTGGAATTGCAGATTCCCCAATCTGGATTCTTGCAAGCTACAAGTGATTTACTGAGATTTGGAATTATGGAGCAGCCCTGCAGTGGTTTGCTGAATGCACCAGGCAAAGCAGAGAATTGAAATGCCAACAGAACTCCCACAGGATTCACTCCCTGCAGGGATCCCCACCCTGCAGCTATCCCCACCCTGCAGCTCTTCCCTCATCACCCATCCCATCCCATGGATCCCATCCCATGGATCCCATCCCATCCCATCCCATCCCATGGATCCCATCCCATCCCATCCCATGGATCCCATGCCCATCCCATCCATCCCTGATCCATTCCCATCCTTCCCATGGCCATCCATCCCCCATCCCATCCCATCCCTCATCCCATGATCCCATCCCATCCCGATCCCCATCCTCCATCCCATGGATCCCATCTCCAATATCCCATTCCCATGGATCCCATCCCCATCCCATTCCCATCCCATGGATCCATTCCATTCCCATCCCATGGATCCCATCCGCATCCCATCCCAATGGATCCCATCCCATCCCATCCCATCCATGATTCCCATCCCATCCCATCCCATGGATCCCATCCCATTCCCATCCCATTCCCATGGATCCCATCCCATCCCTATCCCATCCCATGGATTCCCATCCTCCCATCCCATGGATCATTCCCATCCCACTCCCATGATCCCATCCCATGGATCCCATCCCATCCCATCCATCCCATGGATCCATCCCATCCCATCCCACCCATCGCATCCCATCCCATCCATCTCCATCCCATTCCCATGCCCATCCCATTCCCCAATCCCATCCCATCCCATCCCATCCATCCCATCCCCATCCACCATGTCACCATGGCCATCCATCCATCCATGGATCCCATCCCCCCCACTCCCCGCACCACACTAGCTTTAGAACAGTTAAAATGTGGAGTTAAAACCCCTTTACACTGTAACTCCACAATCACAGCAGTTGGGAAGGTGCTGCCCTGGCCCAGGATTGAATCTGAGCGCTCCCATCCCAAACGGAGCAGCTCCGAGGGGCCCCCCGAGCACCCCAAAAGGATGGAGGGGCTGCTCCCCACCCTGCACACCCCCCAGGCACTGGGCCAGGCTGAGCTCACCGTGCTGCTCTCAGGTACATCAGCAGGTCACAGTCATTCACTCCTGGCATCCAGACCAGCTCCTCGTGCTGGGTCACCGTGTCCCCATCCGGGGACGGGAACGGCTGCAGCTCCGGGAGCTTGGCCTGCAAAACAACCATTCACCCACAGTGACAGCTGTTCCCAAGACAGGAAGATCCTCAAACTCTCAGGAATATCATGGAGATCCTCAGACAGCAGTGCTAAAGGGATTTGCTCCAAGCTCTGAGAGCCCTGAGCCATCAGTCCCAACCCTTCCCTTCACCCTGCGCTCCTCCTGCAGCAGGACAGGGATTCTCCTGCAGGGATTCTCTGACAATTCTGCAGGGTCAGCACCACCTCAGCTCACTGCCAGTGAAACCTCTGCTCACACAAACAGCAGAGTTGGAAACTGTCACGATGCCTTAGGATTTTTAGTTTCTGTATTTTCATGCATCTGTATTCTTGTAGTTCTCTAGTACAGCACTAAAAACTCCCATTCTCTCATCTTCAGACAAAACAATCCCTCTCTGAGCTGAACCCAAGGACACCTCAGAGCCCCAAAATATGGAAATAACAGCGAGTTTGGGGTGGGTGACATCATCACCTGTAAAGATCATTGGAGAATTAACACCCAATATGTTAATAAGGCAGAACTTATAAAAGGTGAAAATCTCGTGACTCAGGGTCCATTTTGGGTGTAGCCTCAGGAGGAGGATTTTGTCTGCCCTGATGTACCAGGCGGGCTGTTAGGCCTGGATTAAAGTTGTGTATTCTCCTTCTCTTAACTTTGTCTGGGCTCTCTTTCAGATCAGCCTGATTGAGTTGGAAAGATTTCTGTCCTGCACAGCAGATGGACAATCCCCCCTCAGCACAGCATTCTGACCCTGCCAGGCTGGGGCAGAGCAGGAGAGCAGCAAAAACAGAGTTACCAAATGTGCCCCACTGTAAATCTGCACAAAAACCTCCACATTTGACACTCAGTTTAAAATGAAACGCTCAGTAAATCATTACAACAGCAAAGAGAAACAAAGACATTTCCTGAAAGGGAGAGAGCTCAGCAAAATGAGCCTCCAAATAAGTATTACACTCTACCCAGAGACCCAATTAGCATCTTTAGTCATCTACTGCTCCAAGATGAGATAGCTGAGAGCCTCTTCAGAAACAGCTTTTAAGCCCTATAATTACCTCCCATACTTACAACGCTAAACGTATTTGAGAGGCAACATTTATACATAACCAGTAATTACAAGTCACAGGTTCAGATGTCTTTCATGTTCTGCTCTTTAATCTCTACTTTATTTCACTTCTTGCCTGGGAAAATGGATCTGTCAGTGAACTTCTGCTGTGGAAAGGGATAAGGCAGCGCTGCACCCGATGGGATTGCTGAGAGAATCAGGGATTCCAGCACCCAGGGGGCTGCACAAAGCCACACTCAGCCCCCTGAACCCTTGGAAAACTCTGAATTACTGAAATTACTACCAGGAGCAACTTCCTCTTCATCACAGAGTCACTGAGGCTGAAAATCTCCAAAATGATCAGTGCCACCCTGCACCGAGTGCCACCTCCAGGGTGGGCACCCCAAACCTCCCTGGGTGCTCTCTGCAGGCAGGAATTGTGCCAGGGGAACATCCAGAGCCCTGCCCTGCTCCTCCTGAGGGTGGATTTTGGGGATTGTGCAATCCTACAGAACATCAGCACCCCTGCCCTGGTGCCCCTGCTCGCTGTGAGGGCACAGGGAGGAGTGGGGGGTCTGAACAAAACCCACCCAAACAGCCCCTGACACCCATAAGGGGCACAGCTCAGGGTAAATGAGGCCACCAGAAAGCCTCAGGATGGCCCTGGACCTGCTCCTTTGCCCCCTGAGCTCTCTCAGGGTGGGCAGTGTCCACTCCCACCCCACAAACCCCTCAAACACCGCCCCAGGATGGACCTGACTGAGCAGGGGACACCAAACCCTGCCAGCACAGCCACAGCCATTCCTGGGAACACTGACACCACCTCCCCAAAATGAACAGCCTGGAGAACCCTCAGACATGGATTTGTCACCAACAGCATGAGCAGAGAACAATGGAAGCCTAAAACACCAACCAAGCGAGGATTAACACAATCCTAAACCAATGGACTTTCTTCCACCCTTTTTATTTTCCCATCCATAAATTCATCTGGTAATTATACCTTCCAGCAGGGTGACTAATGCCTGCCAAAATATTCGATGACAATTTGAGATGAAAGTTGTTTTGAAGGTATCATTTGCAGTGCTCTTGTTATGACTTCTGAAAAGAACACTACAGGTTTAATTGCCAAGGACTTTTTTTCCTCTGAAGGCAAAACATCCTTAAGAATGTGACATGGGGTTCCATAAATATTTACTTTCACTAGTTATTAATAAGGTTTTTAAGAGGGTCTCAATGAATATTCATCGCTCGGATGCAAAAATCCAACATTTGGACTTTACAAAGTCAATTCCTGAGGAAAAGGAGAGGCCTCAGCTCCCAGTGACAGATCTGCCCCTATGAACCACAGCGAGTTTTGTGTTAATACTCTTTAAGAACAGATTATTTCCAATGCTTATGAAGGATTTCTCTCAAATTAGAATTAACATACCAGGAACATCCACAGTCTTAACCTTATTCTGCTTCCCAGTGTGTGAACACACTCTGCAGCTTTCTCAATTCCTGTTTTAAAGATCCAAATGACTTAAAGCTTCCTCAACTTCCAGCAGTTCCTCATATTACCCCAATCTTAGTTGAGAATTAACCCAACAGCACTTCTGCTACTAGAAATCATTACCATATCAACATCTGACACAGAAAAATCTCAGTGAGTGAGCAGAGGAATTCTAAAGAACTCGCTGAAGTGACTCATCCAGAGATGGCTCTAAAAGCCTCCCTGAATCTGAACACATTCAATTTTAAACAACTGAACAGATCAAGAGGTAAAAACAGCTCAGGAGATCTGAACAAAAATAAAATGCTCACCTGGTGGCTGGGCCCAACTCTGATCTCACCTTGGGTGCTGTTCAGCCTCCTAAGACACAAAGGAAAAACAGCAATGAGAAACAATTGGGAATGAAATTCAGGCTCAGGTTCTGCATTTTCTGTCATTGCATTTCCAAAGCAAATGGAACAGGAGCAAAACCAGAACATTGTTGAGGAAACAGGAGGGATTTGCTCAGGGAACCCACAAAAGGTGTCCCTGGCAGGGGATGGCACCGGAGGAGCTTTAAGGTCCCTCTGGGTTTGTGACAATCTCACACCACAATGTGACAATGCCACCCCCAGGACACAAATCCACGCCAAACATGAGCCAAAAACCTCTGGAAAACCACGAGAACGTGGCAGGATCTTTTCCCCCAATGCACATTTCTGCAGGACACAGCCTGACACCTTCCCTTTGTTTTCAGGTTATGGAACAAAATGACTGAACCAGGAAATTCATTTTCACTTTAAAATTAAAGACCTGGCTACGTTTTTGCAGCTATGAGATGTCAGAATCCTTCCCTGTGAGCTGACAACATCAAATGCTGCTGCTCTGACTCTGCTCCCAGAATTGACTCCAAGGCTGTGTCCATCCCTGCTGATCAGAGCATCCCTGTCCCCAGCAGGGTTTGACCAGAACCAGGCTGATTTCAGCTCAAACATCCCTGTCCCCAGCAGGGTTTAGACCCAGAACCAGGCTGATTTCAGCTCAAACAGGGTCTGGACCCAGAACCAGGCTGATTTCAGCTCAAACATCCCTGTCCCAGCAGGGTTTAGACCCAGAACCAGGCTGATTTCAGCTCAAACATCCTGTCCAGCAGGGTTTAGACCAGAACCAGGTGATTTCAGCTCAAACATCCCTGTCCCAGCAGGTTTAGACCAGAACCAGGCTGATTTCAGCTCAAACATCCCTGTCCCAGCAGGGTTTAGACACAGAACCAGGCTGATTTCAGCTCAAACATCCCTGTCCCCAGCAGGGTTTAGACACGAACCCGTGATTTCGCTCAAACATCCCTGTCCCAGCAGGGTTTATTTGGACACAGAACCAGGCTGATTTCAGCTCAAACATCCCTGTCCCAGCAGGTTAGACCAGAACCAGGCTTTTCGCTCAATCCTGTCCCAGCAGGGTTGGACACAGAACCAGCTGTTTCAGCTCAGAATCCCTGACCTCCTTTCAGCTGCACCCAATGAGTATAATAATAATATTAAAAATTATATACGTATATAAATATATATAAATATATAATAATAAATAAAATTGATAAACAAGGCTGGAGCATCCTGGAAGTAACTGCAAAGTTAAAAGCAAAGTTTGGGATGGGATTTTGCTCCCAGCTGTTTCTGTGGGAACTCAGTGAGGTTTTCTGAGTGTTCCTCGTCAAGTGTGGACAGAAATATTTCTAGATTATTTCTGGATTATTATTATTTCTAGATTATTTCTATTTCTGGATTGTTTTCCCATCCCTCAGTCACCATTTCCTGAGCACATTCAGAGCTCAGGGTGCTCCCTCCCCTCCCAAAGGTGAGGTTGGGCTCAGGAGCCTCTGCTCCACACCCATTTGGGTTTTAAAGGACACAAAACCCAAATGGACACACAATCTGCTCCAGAATTTTCACTGTTTCCACATCCCCAAGAATGCATTTCCAATGGAAAGAGAAATCCTTGCTATGGAAACGAAAATGCACTGCAGATCTGAAGCGAAATCACATCGGTGGGAGCAATTACAACAAGAATGGAATGGCATCCTGTGTTTATTCCATGGGAAATGCAGAAAAAGGAGCCAACACTGGATATGAAATGTGACACAAAAGGAACTGCTGTAACAAAGCAGTATCCATAGCAACAACAACTTAATATTTCAGTCCTCCTCAGCTGCAGTGGATTAAATATAATGACAAGATGTTCCCTTTGAAAAGTAACCTGTTGCCATGGCAACGTTGTGTTCTGCAAAGTAAACAGGGGCTGGTCAGAAAGGAGCTGCAAGGCTGTGCTGGAATATCAAAAAGGCAGGGGGGAGAACGGGCAGAATAGCAGCTCTGACCCCCAGAATGGGTCCCCCCCCACCCCCCCCCTGATGGGACCCATGGACCTATGGGAGCCACAGGCCCCGGGAGGGGGATGCAGCCAAACCCAGCTCTGTCCTCTCATTTGGGGCAGCCAAAGGCAGCACCGAGACAAAACAGTTCAGAAAGGAGATGGGAAAGGGCTGAGATGGCACAGGAAGGGCTGAGAGGGCACAGGAAGGGCTGAGAGGGCACAGGAAAGGGCTGAGAGGGCACAGGAAGGGCTGAGATGGCACAGGAAGGGCTGAGATGGCACAGGAGGGCTGAGATGGCACAGGATGGGCTGAGATGGCACAGGAGGGCTGAGAGGCACAGGAGGGCTGAGATGGCACAGGAGGGCTGAGATGGCACAGGAAGGGCTGAGAGGCACAGGAGGGCTGAGATGGCACAGGATGGGCTGAGATGGCACAGGAGGGCTGAGAGGCACAGGAAGGGCTGAGAGGCACAGGATGGGCTGAGAGGGCACAGGATGGGCTGAGAGGGCACAGAAAGGGCTGAGATGGCACAGGATGGGCTGAGAGGGCACAGGAAGGGCTGAGATGGCACAGGAAAAGGCTGAGAGGGCACAGGAAGGGCTGAGATGGCACAGGAAAGGGCTGAGATGGCACAGGAATGGCACAGGAGCTCTCCTCTGGCAGCTCCAGGAGGAAGCAAAGGGGCAGCAAGGCTGGCACACCAGCCCCTGGCACCGTTTCTGACACAGAAATGAGCTGAACCCTCTGTGCTTTGTCACCTGCCCTCTTTGTCACACCTGAGTCACCACGGGCACCACGGCTGGCACAGCTGGAGGCTGGCTCAGGACAGTGGCACTGTGCAGCTCTGCAGTGATTGCACAGAGGTGGCACAGGCTCAGGATGTGCACAGGCTCGGGTGGTGGCACAGGCTCAGGGTGGTGGCACAGGAGGGTGGTGGCACTGTGCACTCTGGAGTGACGGCAGGGGTGGCACAGGCTCAGGATGGTGGCACAGGCTCAGGATGGTGGCACTGTGCAGCTCTGGAGTGACGGCAGGGGTGGCACAGGCTCAGGATGGTGGCACAGGCTCAGGACGGTGCACTGTGAGCCGATGACGGCAGGGGTGGCACAGGCTCAAGACAGTGGCACAGGCTCAGGACAGTGACACTGTGCAGCTCTGCCCCTCTGAAGCCCCTGCCACCCTCAGCAGCCGGGGTTGGTTTGCTTCTGGAGCTCTGTTTTTGGCACCAAAGCATTAATGGGATTAGATAATCTAGCGCAAAAACACAACCAAAAAGCGGTCTGCTGTGACACACTCTGATGTCACTGTCCTGGAGCCTGTGCCCACTGTCTTGGAGCCTGAGATGCCTCCAGGCACATTGGGCCTGCCGTACGTCCAGAAGCCTGCACGAGTGCCGTGCTCCCCCAGTCTCCATTAACATCGAAGCCACGGGTAGTCTACCAATGCACAGCGCATGGTTTCTCTCAACAGTCGCGCCATCACAGCCACTTGCCTGTCACCACACACATGCCGTCTATACTTTGGTCCTACTTTGAGTGCTTGGGCGCACTCACCAGTGCAACGGGGCCACCCTTGATTGTTCCCTGTGACACCAATTATTCCACTGAACGCTACCCAGAAGTCGAGAAACGGTTTGTTTTTATGAATAATTTTAGTGAATAGTGTGACCACTACCCTGCCGTCCATCCAGGATGAGGGGCGCTGAACCCTGTTAGACCTCTTTGTTTAAGTAGCCAAACCACCCATGATCCATGTCTGTCAGCGACCCAGATTCCATCCTTGATTGTGCCTTCCATTTTTCTTTTTAGGGTGGCACTACAAAATCACGACCCTGAGGGCGCATGCATAGTCCCAACTTCGCACACTCCAGCAGTGAGATCCAAATGTGCACACAGACTCTTTTGGTGATCCGGGCTGCTGCAAATAGTCAGGCTCTGGGCTGACAGAAGAAGCTGCGAGGAGATTTCTTTGTTTGCACTTTCAGGCTCTGACCTTGTTGGGGACTGAGCCAGGGGCCTCGGGCCCTGGGACTGCTCTCCGCCAGACCCAGTGATCATGATTTTAACCCCCCAAAGGATTTGTCCTCCTTATTCCAGTGCGTGTGTCGAGTTT